>JWIU01000012.1:0-103156 GCA_000966885.1 Xylaria sp. JS573
TTTAATAAAATTAATTTTTAATTATTTTTATTTTATAAATAAATAATTAAACTTATTTAACCTTGCCACTATAATACAAAAAATTAGTTTCCAAGTTTTATAAAACAAATCAATAAACATTTTAAAAGCTCCATTTAATAAGCATGCACTCACAAAGAGTTCTCAACCAAACGTAATAACAGCTGTAAGGAAGGAAAGAAACAAAAACCCCTCAGATGCTACTTACGACAGCTGGACCCGGCGCCGTATATGTAGTCGGTACCGGACTATAGTATGTTAGTTTCCTTGACGGTGAGGAGACGCCCCCCAAAGTGATCATGAAATGCCCTTTTTGGATAGGTAGGCGGTTTGTGGAGCCGAGACTCTAGTCCCTCCGTACTATACAGGGCTGAATACCTAGGGGAATTAGGAATTCTGCGAAACGTACTAGTAGGACCAGAGCAGTCCGGGGTCATTGGCCTTGTAAGCCCCGGGAAATGCAACCAAAGGCCCTGGTGTTCCATTTCCACCGCCGGTGACCTCGACTTGAGCACACGACAGATACATCTGTGCGCCTCCGACTGATTGTGCCTGGTGGAGAGCGATGCTTTCTACCCGGATGAGGTACTTGCCACTTGGGACGTTTTCAGGGATGGTAAATTCTACGGTCTTCTTGTCTATTGCGTAGGATGTTAGCACACGTCAATTTCTCGAGCAGTGATAGACATTGAGAAGACGGTAGGGGTGCCGTAACTGTAGGCGGGCCAGGTAGCCTCGCTAGAACCGAGTGGCGGCACGGCGCTGATGGAACCGACTTTGAACCAGACGTTGCCGTCCGGCTCCCACGTGTTGATGTCTGCGCTCTCTGGAACCTTGGCCATGTAGAACTGGACCGGCCCGAAGTGGGTGACTGCAGCATTGGCCACAAAACCAAAAGTCTCGCCGGCGCCAACCGTTACTGTCGCCGTTCCAGGACTCATCTGATAACATCGCATATCGGGGCTATCCACGCTTGTGACGCCCCCGTTGCTCTGGTAGTTCTTGGTCTTGCGGACTGACATCCACTCATTTGCCTCGGCTTCTCCGTTTACCACAACCTTTGAAAATCGATCTGATATAATGTGAGAAACAGCTCTGGGCAAACTGAGCATTTCAAGTGCCTACAGTGGGCGCTGGCAGTTGCTGCCATGAGCAGTGAGTAGACCGGCGGCTGCATCCTGTGTGTATTGATGTGAACAGAATATACTTCTTGATTCTAATAGGTAGAGGTCTGGCTGGACAGGAATATCGCCCAACGGCTCTGAGAAACGGATAGCTTCATGCGTAGGTACATATATACCTTGCGAGGGTCCTCGAAAAGCTGAAAAGAGTCAACTACCGGGGAAAGGTCAGCTGTCAAGCAACAGTAGCCTGCCCTTTGAACCTAATGGAGCCAAGGACTGGCATTCCCCCTATGTCCGAATGAAACATGCCTTAATCACAGTAGATATGGTTAAATAGACGGCAGTAACCAAGGCCACGGCAGACAGGCGCCATTTAATTTTCGAATCGCGACCTCGACCCGATGGTCCACATGTCATTCTTGCGGCTTTCGCTCACTGGTGTTGGGACGAGAATCAATAGCCCTGGATCGAGATAGAACAGCTTCGAGAGGTAATTACTGGGCACAACATCAGTACCTATAGAGTAAAGCTATAATTGAAACTACCGAAGGAGGCTGGTGATAATCGATACAAGAACTGGTATGAGGCACGGAATATATTCGATTTAGCCTAATAAACCCAATGAATGGAGGTTCGGACAAATAGAAATCCAAGAGACCCATTAGCCCGCGTACCCCGACATGACAAGCCTGCGATTTGACTCATATAATCATATTAGTCCACATAAATAACTGAACCAATCCTTAACCCTCATCCTTCCAGAGTAAGATCCAAGGGATGACATGTTCAATTAGCATTGTCCGAAAAGATAACAGAACAAAAGAGCGTTGAAAACCAGTAGCTAGTTTATTAGGACAAAGCAGGCCATATGAACCTGTATTTGAGTCAGTCATGTGCAAGCAATTACGGACCCGTATGGGAGACGTAGGTATTGGCGAGTTGAAACCCAGTAGGTACCCTGTAGCCTCCTCTGGGATGTTCGAACAATTGGTACTGTATAGACCCATCTATTTAATCCAAACTGCGCTCTACAATATCTTAAATCTCTGTTCAGAATTCACTACAGTCTCGTCGAGCTATGACCACGCCCTAGACGGAAAGAAAAGGGGATGTCCCTACTTAGTTGTATGTTAGTTACTATAACAAATGTTCGTGCAAGTCTAAGTATACAACGAAGGCCTAGCGTATTGCTCTGAACGGGATGCCAGAGAAAAAGACGACGATGCTCCTCCCTTACACTTCCCCTTACGTTTTTGGCTTCTGTCATGTGCTACTATCCGGACAAGAGCTAATTGTGTGTTGTGGTTATTGTCTAATCCTTTTTCCGTGTCTCGAAACTCGCCGATATGATGCATCCAACATTTACCAAGCATAACTCAAAAGTTGTTTCTCGCCAGCATACACGTTTTAACACCTGTGCATATCAAGGCCTAATATAGAAAAGGGGATGTAGATATATATATATAAGGGGGTGTTGCGCTGGAGTATTGACTGGCTTGGTCTTTGTAGCGTGGATTTCCATTGTATATGAAACCTAGGTTCAGAGACTTACAGGTACCCAGCTCTCGCCAGTGAATTCCGAGGCTGCGTGCTGGGTTTACTACGCTTGTACCTGTCATGTGTTCAGCCTCTCTCACAGAACATCTGACGGGTTGGTAAGTGTCAACTGGTTAATAGACTCAGCTCTAGACATATCCATTTTCAGTCAATCTATTGGCTCAACTGTGTACTGGATCGGAGAAGTTGGTCTACTCTGATGTACCTTGACGAAACAGGGGAAATCACTCTACAGAGAAAACCGCTCTACCTCTACGCTACTAAGCAATGGGTATCCCCTGCGGTCTCCCTTGGCGCCCGTGCATAGCCTCGATGACAACTCTTGACTGCCGGCGATCGCTAATAGCTGCGACCAAACATGGTCCACGATTTCGCTAGTCGCCCACATTCGGGGTTAAGGCACTTTGTCTCGCCCTTTTTGATCCCATCAGGCTACAGTCAAACCCAAAGGTTAGTGGCTTGTCCTAAGCGGGTAATGAAATGTCGGATGAGGGGGGTTTAAAAATACGTACCTGTTCGAAGGGAATGCACAAGCTCTTCATGCCCATAGTAGGCTGTTTCTGGCCGTCTGACCCGGGAGCATGCTCTTCGCTTTTCGTCATCTCCTTGATCCGCTCCTCGCACACCGGCTCTTCACAGAACGGGATCAGCACCACGTTGCGGGAGTCTAGGGCCGGGACGACCTTGGCCCAGTCTGTAAGAACTAATCGATGGGTCTTGAAAGATTCGTCCGCCTTGTTATACAAATCCTTTTGGATCGTATCAAGCAGAGTAGGGACTTGGGTGGTGATTTCGGCAATGGGAATTGTTCCTTTGGCGCCAGTGTCACGGCGAGCATAGCTCACGACCGACGCTGCAGCATCTTTTGGTCCAAATTCGAGGCGCAATGGGACGCCTTTCAGCTCCCAGTCAGCGAACTTAAAGCCAGGAGTACTAATTCGACGCTATCAGCAACATGCGCCTTTCTGCTAGGCAAAGAAAATGCAGCAAGATGAGGAACTCCAGGAAAGAGGGGCTCGTCTTCACATTACCCCGGCTAACCGAGGGGCTGGAGGTTCACTTACTAGCCTTCACGACTATCCACCTCGACGCGGACCTTGCTGCGCTTTAGGGATGCCCTGAGTTCTTCTACGCGAGCCGCGTGTTCCTCCTTTGCTTCGGGTGTCGTCTTGGCCGTTATGCCGACCGGAATCAAGATAACTTGAACTTTGGATACGCGAGGGGGGAGGACGAGACCCTTATCATCACCATGTAACATGACCATAACTCCAATGACGCGAGTTGACAAGCCCCTGCTCGCGTTACCCCGCCAGTCAGCAAGACGATTTCCTGGGTGGAAAGCACCGGGGGAATTAGTGAAAAGGGAGAATGTCTGACGACAGGTTGGGAGTGCGGTGCCCAGCTGCAATATTAATCACCCCCTCGCGGAGAACAGCCGCAGCGTAAACAAATACATACCAAGAATTCTGCCAGACAAATATCTTGTCGCCTTGCTTGTCAGGATCTTCAACGGTGATTTCGAACATCTTGCTGAAGTTTTGTCCGAGGGCACTGACGTTTCTGGTTAGCCGAGACTTCTAGCCAGCATAAAGAGCATTACGAAGACCTACTGAGATGTTGCTCCTTGGATTCCTCGTCCGTTCGTTGGTATATAAGCCTCGCATGTTGACGTCCAGTAACCTCCGGCAAACTTCTCGTTCTCAGTCTTCCTATACAATCCCGCGCCATTAGTCGAGTTCTGGTGCCGAGAAGATACCATGATGGGCCAATCCAAGCTTCATAGGGAAATGCCGAAGAGTTATAAAATTACACAGGTGGACTTATGAATATTTGGAACGTACTTTCCGCGCACAACTGGTACTGCCAGCAATTGCTGCCCCAGGTTTAGCGATGCTTTTTCGGTTGGATTTGGGTTATTTACCTCGTAGACACCAGCATAAAGCTCTAGAATCTGCAGCACTTCCTGTGCAGCGAGCTCTTCAGTGAGATGGGCACTATCTAACCATCAGCGGCATCATTGGAAGAAGCATGAGGATTACAGACGTGTGTCCTTCTTGCTATAACATAGAGTTAGTGTCTATCTGTTATTTTGAAGAAAACATTGTTTGGCGAAAACAAGGTGTTTTTGGCCAGTTAATTTTCTCGGTGAATGCTACCAGAAAAGGGGAATGGCCCTCAGAGCGGCGTGTGGTCCTTGTAGTGTAGTTTGTCAACCAAGAACTTACCCACAAGAACTCTCGAGCTCGGAGAAATGGAGTCGTCTGTTTAGCCTCCCAGCGGACCTATTGAGTATCCTGCGTCAGTATTTGAGGCGTTCTTATGCGGATTTGGTAAACACTTACGACCGAATTCCATTGATTCAAGCGGAGGGGCAGGTCTCTATGAGATCGTATCCATTTTGCATAGTAGGGGTACCTGACGGTTATAATTAGCAACACGGACACGTAAGGGTGGTGACTATGAGCCATCGTACATGACTGCTTCGGAGGTAGGGCGGACGGCAACGGGGACCTGCGCATCTAGTCGCATAAGTTTACTCCTGGGGAAGGAATTGCCTTATTTGGAAGAATGCACCGACCTCCAGGTCCTTATCTCCCCTATAGAATGTCAGTATAAACCGTTGGTCAAGTATGTGGGCACATACGCCTTTGTCACCCATGCAAGCTCGGGAGCAAATCCCTCTACGTGTTCCCTGCAGCCAACCCACTAGTTAGCAAGCTGCACCTCGAATGTAAGCGGTGCAGAGATTTGACGTGGGAAAAACCTCAAGGTTAACTAGGCAGTCTTGAGTGCAGCGAACACGTACTTCTCCTATCGGGAGTTAGTCTCCTTTCACAGGAGGTGCGGGGATGCTACCGACCTTTTCTAGTGACTTGGAAGACAAGAACATGGGGAAGCTCGCCTCGTCCACCCCCATGTCCTCGATTCTCTCCTGAAACCAGGCACGAATGACGTTCCAGACATGCATTGCGGCAGCTGCGCGTTTTGAATGTTAATCGCTTGCGATCCGACCGGGGACGATATCTCTTACGTCGAAGAATATAGAAGCCAGAAATCTGTCCAAGAAGTCCAGTTAGTTAGGCTGTGGAAGAATGAATGATCGATGGAGCTCTCACCTCCGAGTAGTATTCGACAAGATCGGCCTTGAGCACCAGGTCTTGATACCACTGGGGGAAGTTTTCTTCTTTGCCAACAGTCATGCCAATGATATCCTTGGACTGATCGCCCTTCTTACTGTCGACAGGAACAGTGACGGCCCGCTTAGCAGCTTTCTCTGCTTTGGCGGCGGCCATCTTAGCCTGTTTCTCGGCCTTCTTCAAGGCGCTCTTGGACTGTTCCTGTGCGTCTTCCATTGCGTCGTCTTATCGTGCCGTAATCAAGGGACTGGGGTTGCTGTAGAGAAGCTGTTTGCCTGGTAAGGAGGGGGGCGGGATTGTATCTCCTCTCGAGCGTGTGTGGCCGTGCTTTTCGCGTCGGGTGTCAAGAGGGCGGACGTAGCCGAAGATCAATAGGCAGAAAAAGGTTGAGGTGGGGGCGGGGGCTGTTATCGCAAGGCTAATCTACCTTATCGCCTTATCTAGATAGCCACTTCTGTCACTCAGGCTGTCAGGTCACTAAGGTTGTCGCCCACACAGCACAAAACATTACTTCGTATGTTGAGAGGAATCATAGTAGCAAGTAGGTACCTCTTACCTACCTCTCTAGTTAGGCAGTGTCCAAATCACGTGAAAAACTCCGACCTACGGTTCGTGCAAGTACCTATTGAACGTACTAGTTATCTAGGTACACGACAGGCACCCCTCGTACGTCGTTGGATTTACCTGCGTTTAAGTACGCCGACGGGGCATAAATACCAATCCGTAAAATGGAAGATCCCAAGTATCGCGAGCCTTACTCGCCTAATGACGCAACCTTCTACCCACGCCCGTGAGTTATGGCTCAAGCACCCCTGGGACATTGGAACCATGTACGCTCCTTGAAGGCGTGATGCACGGACTGAACGTCGCCCCCTAATAAGTATTTTTAAAGCTACCATGAGTTCGAATGGGCCGAGGTAGGAAAGCAATACGATTCGATATTTTACAGTCACACCACGAGCGTTGATGGATACGGCTGGACTGGCATGAGCACTTAGGTATAACGTAACAGCATATTTGCTTGTAGATGCAAGCCAGAGGGGATCTTAGTCCCTTCTACCGAGTCGAGGACGTTTGCCGGTGCTGCATGTGCTCTTGATGAAGCCCCACATAAGTAATCTTTTCTAAGTTATTGAATGTAAAGAGGTAGCTATCCAAGACTAAGACTACCTAGTAACCTTCTGTATATCTGAACTGGGCATGGTATGTTGTATACGTAGGTCTTCGATCACAGCCGTTAGAGGAATAGTGGTACGGCCTGGTAAACGATAAAGACTGTAACCCGCTCTCTATGTGAGTAGACACTCTTCATTTATCTACCAACCAAATACGAACGCTTTCCGCAACCAAATCTAACCCCAGCTTGGCAAACATTCCTATGCCTTACCAGGGTCTGCTGGTGCTTGTTTTGGGGAGGAAGAAAAGGCACAGAAATTAAGACTGGTACGTCTAGGCTTGACGTCTTGCTGTCCTTGCCAGTCTTTTCGTAGCAGGGAAAAGGTGTTAGCAGTCGGGTACACTGACGGGAATGTGAAGCGGTACGCTTGTGGCTAGGCCACTGAGGCTTGTTTCCTTGAATTCGTTCCTCATGCCTTTGGCAGTGAGGCGCATGGCGCGGATAGCACTACACGCAGTTCAGAGTCAGTAGGTACCTAATCATGGCCCACCCCAACTCCTCACAGCTGACGGGAACGGGGAACCAACAACTCTGGAATACATACTCGTCGAGCCTGACCTTCTGGGTGCCGGTCTTGCTGCTGAGGGCTAGGTTGGCGCTTGAGATCGCCTTGATGGCGCCTAGGGCATTGCGCTCTATACATGGGGCCTGTACAAGGCCGCCGATGGGGTCGCACGTCAATCCTAGGTTATGCTCGATGCCAATTTCCGCTGCCTGTTCGATGGCCTCCGGACTTGCACCCATGCATGCGGCGAAGGCACCAGCCGCCATAGAGCAAGCAACACCCACTTCGGCCATGCAGCCGCCCTCGGCTGCCGAGATAGTGGCGCCACGTTTGTATAGCATACCAATAGCGGCGGCTGTCAGGAGAAAGGTGAGGATATCACGTTCCGCATCTTCACTTATAAATTCGACCGTGTATTTCAGCACGGCTGGAATGACTGTAAAGCGAAGTCAGTAGGTAAGATCACTTTGAACTAGTAGGCATATTTATGGGGTTGCGGTTGTTTCCAGGGGCGAAGGTTTCATTGATCAGGGTGAATGACGAAGACATCGGCTCTTGACATAGGCCGGAACCGGGTAGAGAACATGGAAACACATACTGCCAGCCGCGCCGTTAGTAGGTGCTGTTACAATGCGACCACCGGCGGCATTTGTTTCGTTGACGGCCATTGCATATACGGTCAAATAATCCATGGCTGGAAATGTGGTGCGTCGTAGAGGCGAAGGCATGATCGGATGGTAAAAGGAGCCGTGCACGCGCGGAGGGCCTCGCTTGCCGATGGGTTCCATGCGACTCGAAGCTATTGTTGCCGACCTTCGTGGTTCCGGTATAGTCGCCTCTGCTGTTGATGTCACATTGCTGTTGTTGTCGGGAGAATCTAGCTTTCTCTTTAGGGCTCCTGATGCAATAGTTTGAGTATGGGAAGGATAGAGGCCCCTCGTCAGTCGTCTGTACAACGCGGGCGCTCGCCTATGGAGCTTGAGGGATCCTGGCAGCGTTGTATTTAAGGGCGCTTGGACGCCCTCTAGTATGCTATTATCCTAATTGTTACGCATGGTTAGTAGACGCTCTCTTCAAATACCTTTGGGAGTCTTGTGTGATGCCCCGAGCCCTAATTATGGGAAGGTCTTATACGGGCAAATTCGGCCCCTATGACAGACTAGAGTAGAGAACAAAGGACGCCAAAATACGTACCATGACTTCCCAGATACGGAACAGCTTGCTTTGGATTTCGTTGTCTGTGTAGCCATGGCTCTTTTCATTCTCGTAGACCAACTGCGCAATGGTCAGGTTATGCTTGTTGCATAACCAGAGAAGGCTTTGCGCATCACGAAACGGATAGCGTGGGGGCTGGGTGCTAACATCAGTGCTGGCAGCTACTGATTCTGTAGCTGCTGATGCGACAGGAGAAGGGCGACTCGCTTCACTCTGGCTAGTTGCAAGTAGAGCTGTCTTATGGGCAGCATCGTCATGGGACTTAATCTCAGCCCCAGTTCTACGGTCGCCCGCTGCATCAGTTCTCTTTATTTCCTTGTAGAACATGTTTTCTGCCAGATCGGCAGGGTGCCTGCCACTGGCACCATCAGCCTGCAACTTACCAGCTTCGGCTGGAAGACCTCCTGGAGCCTCACGCGCTGACGCTGCGGAGGAGGCAGTTGATAGGGCACCGTTGACGACGAAACCGCCGCCTACGCTGAAGAGGTCGTTTGTTGCCAGCATTGTTCCTTCTTCGTCGAAAACCATGAGGCGCATGCCATTACTGTGCATAGGGAGCTTTTTGCCCCATTCCCAGGTGAAATCACACTCGTAGTCGAATGCGATTTCCTTCCCCTTGCCGTCTGGAAGCCCGTGGCCTAAGAACAATTTCTTTTCCGATTTGATTTGCGCAAATCGAGTAGGTACATAAGAGGTATCAACTGTCTCTACATTGGCACTCTCGAGGCCCAATAGCAACGCTGAAGGGGTCACTGTAGACGAACCGTAGTTAGTACACCGCTCCTACGGACAAGTTCGGAAGTCCGAGTTTCTGTTCGAGGAGTCTCAACATCAGAGGGATTCAGAGTAAATAGATAAACCAACGTAGCATCTCTCGATACAGCGTTAAACGGCGGGTGAGGAGTTCTGGACACGTACTGTGGCCCTCGCCAGTGAGTGCTAAACTTCCGTAAATCGAAACACGTATTTTGTTCACCTTCTGTAATAGGTTGGCTTCGACTAGATCGGCCACGAAGATGTTTCCGGCGCGCATGGGCCCAACGGTATGCGACGAGGAAGGGCCAATACCGATAGAGAAGAGATCGAACGTGGAAATGACGGCGTGCTCGTGATCTGCTTCGCTGTACGTGCCTGATTGCGCATCTTCATCTTCATTGGACTTCGACGATGTCGCGTTGAAATGTCGAGTCTGCAGCACGTGGGTGGCAGTCCCTGCTGGGCGACTCCATCTATTGTGCTGCGTCGTTCCGCGTGAACCGGCTGGCCATCTGCTCACCACTGGCCGTAACGCACCCCTGATAGTCCCGCGGAGCAGCGAAAGCTGCAGGACCGCTGTACGGCTCATCCTTAGTGGTAAGGCACAAGGGCGGGGGCTACATGTAGCGGGCTTACGCCGTCCGGGAGGATGATGTTGCTCAGTGGCATTGACGAGCGTCAAGGTCCCGATAACTGATTAGGCGGTGGTCAGTAGTCCGGTTCTTTTAAAGGATTGTAAGAAGTCAAATCTTCAGTCTTGAAGGCTTTGTGAGTGGTAATGTATGCATGCCGGGCACGTCGGAATAAGCCAATGATGTAAACGCGATTTCAAAATGTACATACATTAGGTCCAGAGATATGGATGTCTTACCTGTACGACGGACTCGGTGTCCGGCCCCTGAAGTCTTATGTAAGTGCCAAGAAACGGATCGGCTTTGGGTTGCTAGGTATGAAGCGACAGGACATACTGGACCCGGCCTTGCGACGTGCTATCGTCCAACTACATGTAATAAGCTAGAAGAAATAAATGTATTTAGGGGTCGGTGTTTAATAATTATAGTTAGTAAATGTATTATATTCTTTACTTGATTTGAAATTATATATAAATCAGCATTAATATTTATTTAATTCTTTAAAGGTGTTATGAAAGGCATCTGAGATAGGTCTGTCTAGGTAGATGTCAACTTAACTGCCTATATTGAGCAGGTCCCGACTGCGAGTCGGTGCTCATGACAACGTAGGAGGTAACGGGTGTCGCTCTCGGCTGAGGTTGACGCTTGCCAGCGCCCCGCCTTATAGATATATTTGTGTAATGTAATACCTACCTCCGCACGGGTTCTTCCCCGCGAAAGAGGTGAGTCAATTGACACCCACCTCCGCGAAATAAACAAGGTAACAGGTAGGTATCTCACTTGGCCTGTTAGCGTATTGTCTTGGTCGCCTTTCCCTGCCATTATTCACGGCTACCCGGGCTTTTTCGACAATACAGACGAGAACTCTCACATTGGAGAGCATTTACCCGATAGAGCCACATCCTCGGGCGCTTGAGACGGTCTCACTAACAATGCATACCTAGTATAATCTTCGTGGGAGTGATAGGTATACAGCGTACTGGTATAGTGAAATAGTGTATCTAAACCAAGGAATACGATAACGTATTTCTGGGATATCTAGGGCAGTCGGCAATCGGCTGTCGTTTCCGGGGTAGATACGTCTAACGAATACGGGCGGTGCGTCATCTTTCCCATAACACTCGCCCAGGGGAGCATTTGAAGTACTGAAGATCTGCCACATAAAAGGGGTACTGTAGTAGGTAGATACATGTAAGCGCCCACATAACAGCTATGAGGCGTAAGTACCTAAGTATATAAAGTCATTAAGCGAGCTCGCTGTTGAGGGGCCATGGCATCCAGCCGGCTTGCCTCACTTTTCAGCTGGCTAAGCAAAACTCCGAGCAAGCCTTTGGACTTCTACCTACCGGCGTACTCCTGGGATGGATTGACGGAGCGAGATACAAGGAGATGTCCTATGCGGCTACTAAAGTGGCACAGGCGCAAGTAAGGGACTTCTAGTCCGGCTGTGACAACGTACTTGGTAGGTTCAATACGGCTATTGCATACTGCTGAATCTAGAGCATTACGAGTTGTAGTCCACGTCCGCCTACCTGTTAGCAGATCACGGATCGGCGGCAGAAGGGAGGAAGCCTGCAGAAAAGTCGCCTAGAACACTCGGCACGCCTAATAATAGATCATTGTAAGGGAAATAACGAACCAATCAGCGCCATGCGATAAGGGCGATCGACTTGCCTCACCGTCGGCCGAGACCGGAGGGTCCGCTGCAAGGTACCAACCTGGAATCGACCCGCTGAGTCGGCAGCAAACCACAAACAGCTACGGTAGAGGCTGTTCGACCAATCAGCATTGATCTATACAAAAGCCGTCAGTCATGAACAACGCCCAGAAACACCTACCTAACCTTAGCTGGGTAGTGGCCGCGAAGTGCGAACTTCGAGTGGCAGCACTATCAGGATATTGTCGGCTGAAGGAGACTGGGAATCCAAGACTCAGGTGCCCTACCTATCAGCCCTACTAGGTACATGTCCATACGTGTGCGGAGGTAGCCTGCTATCTTCCCTCAGATGCCTACATCGCACAGTCAGGTATATCTGATACGTACTGTGCAGGTATGTACGCATTTACTTCGTACCTGGTTGTGCGTGCATCTTCTTGTACGCACATAGGCAGCACGTACATACCTTGACTCGCTTCCAGAGACGTGCCGGGCGGGAACCTTGAGATGCTACATGTCCATATGGCCCGCATTCATCTATGGACACATGGACGTACCTGGATATATGTACATCGTACTATCAGGCATCTCTCGGGTAATCTCCAGTGTACGCAGGTGTATGTACATGTATTGTGCTGCTGCATTTGGGTACCTAACTTCCGTCCACGGTGCCACTACCTAGGTAGGTACTGCGAGGTGCATTGCGTCGGGCGTCTTAGGCGAATGGTCCATTGATTTGAACGCTGATAGGTACTTCAGCATTAATGGTACCCATGGATGTATGTTCGTACATGTGTGTAGGCCATTATCTGGTGTACCTACATATTGGAAGTACCTAAGCTGATGGCTGCTCGGCCGGCTTCAGTTCACTTCGACGCAATGGATGTTTGCCCGGGGCAATCACGGGCTGCAATCACTGCCCATTGAGCCAGTCATCTGTGTGGGGTGACGTTGGCTACGTAAGTAGGTGAGGTGGTAGACGCCTTGGTGCCCGTCGTTTCAGTTCTAGATGTATGCAACCTAGCACCAACTTCCCAGTCTATGTGCCAATCTTGGTAAAAAGTTGGGGTAAGGTGAGGGTTGGGTTCGCTGTGGCGGCGGCTGTGCGAATACCTTGGCGGCGTGTGCCCCGTACTCGTAGACCCCGTAAGTCGGCCCTCCTGGGCCCACCGCCCACGCCACTCCCTGCACAAAGGCCACCCAAAGACTTGATTGGACCATTACAGCCCGTGAGGTCGTGTCCATTGGCGGGGCTGAGATCGGAAGCCGCTTGGCCGCGAATGGTCCACGGCAGCACGGGTCGGGTACTTCGTATGTCTCGGGGGTTGTCCTGTAGGTACTTACTATGGTAGTTGCTCATTACCTAGCAAGCTGGCAAGCTTAGGTATGTCCATAGGTAGGTAGGTAGTGCTATCATTGAAGCCTCCATACCTAGGTACCTCCTAGCAGCCTACCCAGGTACATATGGACATGCCTTAGGTAGGTAGGTTGGTATCCGCCTACCTATCAATGGGCTAATGGAGCGAGCGGTACCTATGAAAGGCACATGATCCGAACCCAGACACGCCAGAGATGCTACCTACATACGTACATCACTACATGTAACCGGGCCTCATGGGGGGACTATCAGATGGACTGTACCCGTTGTAATTGCTTTTGATAGTACTACCTAGTAGATGCTTGCGTCCCCTGCATGGATGTTTCCTAGCGTGGGGCCATTCACTTTCGAATTTTCTTCTTCCTCCCGCGCTTTTCCCTCTTTCGCGAAACACACAGTGAAGATCTCCTGTCGAGCCCTGCATCCAGATCCCTCAGCCTTTTAAAGGGACCAAGGGCTGCAAGCTCGAAAACCCCGCAGCTTATCTTCTGGCCGTCTCCCAACCCAATTCTCGTCCTACTAGACTCTTTCGCATTCTTTACTCGCTCCCCATACCCACATCCTCCTCACACACTCTCTTCATTGTCATTCTACATACGCTATCTACATACGTAGATTACATACGTAGTTGCTCGCAGACCTCTACATTCCCTATTCTGCAATTCAATCCCCCAGTGCAACTTTTGCACTCGACGCAAGCAAACATGGTAAGTCTCGGCCTCTTCAACAGATATAGACATGCCCGCCACTGGATGTCGTCTCTGGGCCCCTGATCTCCAGTTCAGCGCGCAGCCCGCTAACCACCACGACTGTACAGGCGACCCCATCCAATGCGAACATCCTGGCCAAGTATGCCGCGCTTGGCCAGAAAGGCAACATCATGGCCGAGTATATCTGGATCGATAGCGAGTAGGCAAACCACGGCTTCTTGTACGCACGTAAACCCATGACTGACTCGAAGTGCTCGAATAGAGGAGGTGTCCGATCCAAGTCGAGAACGCTGAAGGCCAAGTCGGGAGGCTACAAGCCGGTAGACCTGCCCATGTGGAACTTCGACGGTTCCTCGACTGGCCAAGCTCCTGGCGACAACAGTGACGTCTATCTCAAGCCCGTCGCTGTCTTCCCCGATCCTTTCCGTACCCAGGGCGGCGACAACATCCTGGTACTCACCGAGTGCTGGAACGCGGACGGAACACCCAATAAGTACAACAACCGTCACGACGCTGCTAAGGTTTTGGAGACGCACGCTAGTCGCGAGCCGTGGTTTGGCCTCGAGCAGGAATACACCCTGCTGAACCTGGACGAGCGACCATTCGGCTGTAAGCGAAACAACCACTCACCCGAACGAGATGAAGATTGGCTGCTGACGTATGGTTCACAATGAACAGGGCCTGTCAACGGTTTCCCTGCGCCTCAAGGCCCATACTACTGTGGCGTTGGTACTGGCAAGGTGAGCCGATCGCGACCTTGACGGTTGAAACGTGGCCAGACAGACTTGGATATACTAACGTTGAGGACTTCACAGGTCGTGCAACGCGACATCGTCGAGGCACACTACAAGGTCAGTCCAACCTTGACTCCTTTCCCCCGACGACTCGCTAACAATCTTTGTCACTAGGCCTGCCTGTACGCCGGCGTTAAGATCTCGTAAGACGCATGCCATTCGCCTATAATCGTAGACAATGACTCACACTTCTACAGTGGAACTAATGCAGAGGTCATGCCTGCCCAGTGGGAGTTTCAGGTGGGCCCTTGCGAAGGAATTGAGATGGGTGACCACCTTTGGCTTGCCCGATTCCTTCTTGCTCGTATCGCCGAAGATTTCGGAGCCAAAGTGTCGTGGGACCCGAAGCCTATTCCCGGCGACTGGAACGGCGCGGTACGTGGTTTCTCGCGACAGTAGCCCATTCCTCCCGCCTGTCGTTTCCACCCATTTAAGTTTATTGATGGACTCTGCCTGGGGGCACTTGTGCTCCAGGAATATGGAATTAGGACGAAAGGAACGATTACTGACTTAACGCAGGGCCTTCACAGCAACTTCTCGACGAAAGAAATGAGAGCCGAAGGTGGAATGAAGGTTATTGAGGACGCTATCAAGAAACTCGAGGGCCGCCACAAGTGAGTCATTTGCGGAGAGTCAGATGGGCAAAATGGGGGTTTGTTGACTTTGTTCGTCTCTAGGGAGCACATCGCCGTCTACGGTGAAGGCAACGAGAAGCGCCTGACCGGCAGGCATGAGACCGGTAAGCACCTCAAGTTTTGGTTTGCGTGCTAGGGCCGAATCTGACTGAGTTCACAGGCGCCATTGATTCATTTACGTACGGTGTTGCCAACCGCGGCGCATCCGTCAGGATTCCACGGGAAACGGCCGCGAAGGGAGCCGGTTACTTCGAGGACCGACGACCAGCATCAAATGCCGACCCTTACCAGTACGTTTTACCTTACTCAGCCGGCCCGGCGAGATGACCGGGGTTTCAAGACAATTGCGTACTGGCTGCTAACTGCTCGGCTATAGGATTACGGGCATTCTCGTAGAAACGATCTTCGGTCCCGCCGATCATTAATGTTAGGAAACAGGCGAAGCAATTGAGGGCATTCAGTATGGCATGTGGGGGGCACGGCATTACGGAAGCAAGGAGCTACCTAATCTGGGTATCCGGGAAGTGGAGTTCGTAAAACTGATAAAACTGAGATGAATGACCTTGGGATGGTAAATACCCTGTGGTCCGTCGTGCGATGATCTTTAGCGACCGCCAATGAGACAAGTTTAATGACGCCTCTGCGTTGCTCCTTGTAATCATCAGTGTGAGTGTGCTGCTGTCGGTATTGCCACAATGCAATGCAAGGCTGCGCCCTCGTGACCGTTGCCCTCCATAAGGTTGATTTTGTGAAGAAACCATGATGTAAGTGAAGATCTACGTATGACATCATCGCAGTCTCCTTCCCTAATCGAGCAATTTGAGGCCGACGGTATGTAGGATTCGATCGAGGAGTCGCATCGAGATTACCGCATTACATGCAGTACGGGACCATTGGACTTGACTTGTGAGGTCGTCTATTGCTACGTAGGGCAGATAGGGAAACGGGGCTTTCCACATGCTGTTGACCCGTATTCCTGTGACTGCTATCCGGCTCATGCGGAGTAGAGTACTCATCAGTCTAAGGGCAGTCAGTTAGAAGTTCGGAGGAGAATTGAAAGTACATTGCAGAGAGCCGCTATTCATTATAGAGAGGTTATGGTATATCAACTAGGTTGGGAGATGAATGATCACTAGACTACGTCCTGAACGTCTAGGCCAGAGTTCAGGCTTATGATAGAGCCTATCGTGTAGTGTGCCGGCTTCAATACTTCAGTCATCAAAGATAGACTTGTTACCAAATGCATGTGGAACACCCACACTCACACAGCCCAGGGCAATGTGATGCTTGCCAGTAGCGACATGAGTTCCAATGTACAGGTCTAAATACCTATAAAGTAGATCTCCGATTCCGGGCCCGACTCTACTGTATGCCGCTCACGGCTTACCACCGACGCTGTACAAGCCCACGATTTCGAGGACAATGGTAGAAAGGGACACTATTGGACGTTACGAAGGGTTGTGTCATGATGTCCCGAGAGCCTAAGTAAATAATCAACTCTAAGAGTCTGCGAGGACAAATAGATCTAAAATCCATTCGATACAGAGGTATCCCTCAGGCCAATTCTTTTGGAATACCATCAACAAGGAAGGCATTGGAATGACTGTCTTAACCCGAATACTGAAAGCTGTAATAAGTCGCTGGTCGTCCGTGGTGAAGCTAGGTTGGCGTAGCCCATTATTCTGTACCTACCTAGTCTTTGCAGTGAACCTACAGCCCATTGCAGATATGTAGGTATCACACAATTGATTGGGTTGGGGTATCTGAAAACCGTTGCTCCTCTTTCGTGGTACACTACTATGTACTCGAGAAAGTACCTAGGTTTGTGGTTGCTCCCGTGTTCGTGCTATTATGTGTTAGGTACTTGAGGTCTTCAAGGCCTAGACATTGCACGAACCAGTGACCATACCTATGGACTGACCTTAGGTAAGGTAAGCTGCTCACCTAGGTAGGTAGGCAGGTACCTAGGTAACAACATCAGTCTGCGAGTGAGGTAATCTGTACATTACCTGCCGCCTTATTAAAATTCTGCTGCAGGGATCGGGTCAGGACGGGCCTAGGTACCTATCGGATGGGCCACCTTGATGCCAGTCATGGATGGCTGCATGCCCGCTCAGACCCCTTCTTACATACTTCCTAGGTACCTAAGGAACCTCAGCAGCTCAGGTACCCGCCTCAATGTTGCTCAGCCAACCAGAGCACAACCAAATTGAACACAACCCCTACCTACTGCTTACCCAGGGTACCTAACCCCTAGGTAGGTAGGCACTCAATCATTTCCCACGGAGCGCTCTGTTGTTGCATTGGCTTCCACCGTTTCTCCTCGAGCATCAATCAATCAATGCCCATTCAGCAGCGTGCATCGCATTTTGTAAACAAACCCACCACAACCAAAAGACGTTTCTGGCCCTACGAGAAGCAATAAGCAATCCATTGCCCAATAATTGTAACTGGTTCTCTGACAACGCCTGTATGGCTTCACCACTTACGCCGTCTAACAGTGCCGCGCTCAATGCCGCCACACCGCCTACCAACCACCGCCTGGACTTGCAGCTAGACACAATGAGCAACGACAACACCGCCAGTTCTCCCTTCCTTTCCCACTTAAATGATGACCTTGCCAGCCCTAGCCACGCCCAGGAGGATGCCGCATCCAAGTCGCGCCATTCTAGAATACTGTCCGGCACCGAGCTCTCGCCGCTGAAGATCCTGAGCCCCAGGGACAGCGGCAATCCTGAACAAAAGCAGCCGCAGCCACCCAAGAGCCCGAGGAAGATCGCCCCCGAAAAGCGCTTTCCAGTCAAAATCAACAGTGGCCCGCCACCCCCCTCTCCGGACAGACCCCCAGAAAAGCCGCCGGTCCAAGAGAGCGACCTGACCCTCGGCCAAGCTCTTCTCCAGAACGACGGCCTGGTCAATGCCATCAAGATCTTCGAGGATGAAGACACCATGCTGGGGAAGGTAGAGGCCGAGGCCGACGTCACGTCCATGACCGTGGATGAGCCTCGCGTCGATGACGAGCCCGAGGCCGAGGGCCCAGACGACACCATGATCAGCACCTTCAGCAATTTCTCCGCCGTTCCGAACATGACCATGTTCGCGCGCATCGGACACAGCCCCACAAGATTCGCCAACGCGGAAACCACGCCTACTGCTGCGCGCGGTCGCCCCGACCCATCGCCCTCCAGGACGCCCCGCCCCCCAGCCATGCACGAGTCCGGCAACACGACCAGTCTCCTCATGGACTTCACCGAGCAATCGGGCGGGCTCTCTTCCCGATATTCGCAACAGACCCCGAGCCGGCATGCACGACTCTCTCCTAACAAAACGACGGGCAACATGGCGGCCGCTACACCGCAGCGCCAGCAGTCCAACCTGCTCGACTTCGATATCCCGCCTCTTCCCACGCCCCGCAGCATTCCTACCATAACCCCCCGAGAACTGGAGTCGCTCAAGTCCAACTTCCTGTCCGAAATCAGCAGCCTGAAGGCTTCGCTCAGCGGTAAGGAGGCCGAGGTCTCGTCTCTCAAGACGGCAGTCGGCGATGCCGAGAAGCGTGTAGGCGGGTGCATGGAAGAGCTCCGCGAGATAAGGGCCTTGAAAGACACGTTGACCGAGGAGCGGGATAACTGGGAGACGCGCGGCCGGGAGATGGAGACGGTGCTCCGCAAGGCCAAGGACGAGATTGACATGGGCCAGCGACAGCGGGAAGAGCTCGAGTGGAAGCTGGATGAGAGCGAGAAGCGGCGCGAGGCGGCCGAGATGATGGCGCAGGAGGCCGAGAGCAAGATGGCCGGCATGCGAGCCGGCAAGGCGACTCAGGACGCGGCATTGGACGGCAACGGCGGCATCAAGTCTCCCGATAAGGCTAAGAGCCCCGGGTCGCGGGAGGTTGAGATCGCCGTCGAGCGCGTCGCCCGTGAACTACATGCGCTCTATAAGGGCAAGCACGAGGCCAAGGTCGCCGCGCTAAAGAAGAGCTACGAGAACCGCTGGGAGAAGAAGGTCCGCGAGCTTGAGTCCAGGGTCGAGGATTTTGCCGAGGAGAATGAGAAGCTGAGACTCGGCCGCGACACGACGATAGCCAGGGTCGATCCAAACCAGAGCATTGTGGACAAGGAACGCAAGGCCCAGGCTGTGAAGGACTCGGCCCAGATCAAGGAGTTGAATGCCGAGATCGAGAAGCTCGAGGCAGTTGTCGGCAGCGTCAAGATGGACAACGACGATCTCCGCAAATTGTTGGAGAGGGAGCGCGTCGAGAAGGGCGAGCTTGTGATGCTGGCTGAGGAGATGATGTCGATGCAGCAGAGCTTTGTGCAGACAGCGGAGTCGACGCCAGCACCAGCACCGGCACAGGCACCGACGCCAGCACCAGCACCAGCACGGGCATCGACATCTGCATCGACGCCGACACGTGCACGGGTTCCGGCTCCAGCTCGGCCAGCCGCGGCCAATGCTCCTCCTCATGCACCGGCAGAGAACTTCCGTAATAGTATAAATGGGAGAACGTCAGGTCTGAGGGCTCCTACTTCTGTCAAGAAGCCAACCCAGAGCAGGATCGGCGGCATCTCACATGAGCGAAACAGGACGGGGGGATCTCACAGTGGCCTGGCACGCCCCGGTAGTGGTACGGGCATGCGCAGTGGCATTATGAGCTCCATTGAGAAGATGGGGAACTATCGAGGCCGAGGGGATTAGGCCATGCTAGGCGAGCGAGTCCTAGTCCACAGCCTGGGCTTGTGACATACAATGATGAGGTGTAACGACAATTGACGCGAAGCATGATGACCTTTTGTACATATTACTTTGTTGCACTTTGTTGCACTGTTTGGCGTCTGGAACCTAGCCATCCTGCTTGCATGCGGGCGCCGACGTGGGATACAAGGGGTGTACAACGATAGGTTAAACACGATGTTATGTTTCGTTATGTGATAGACAGAGACCGGGGGCGTGGTGAAGAGAGATGGACAAGAGCACTACGTGAGTGAGTATAGGGTATGTATAATTCTTAGGGTCTTGTGTAGCGTTCATCACCTTGTTTAGACTTGGGCTATCAAAGTTTCTCATCACATCTGTCTACAGTAGGAGATATTTGTAGCCTTATGTATATATAAATCGTTGATTCTTGCAATACTGGGAGCCGCACCCGTGTTGGTCCCTGAATACATCATGATACACAGGTAGGTTCAACGACATAGGTGTTTGATGAATTTAGTAAAGGTGCCATGAGCTAATGGGTAAACAAGAATCAGTGTCCGTTCGCCACTGCGACGGCGCCGCCAAGCCAATTTCGCAGCATCTTGGGCACGAGACCGGCATCCAAGATTCGAGGGCACTGCCGTAGGGCGTCGCTATCGCGGCAAGCCTTGTCAATGTCATACCGAAGCCCCTGCCCCGACCCGACGCCCAGGCTTCCGTAGTCGTGCTCGTAGTAATCAGCCAGCTTGACGGAGGGCAGCCTCTCCTCCGCCGCAGGCCCCAGCTCGGCAGCCCGCGCGCGTAGCCTAGCCAGCCAGTCGTCGAGGGAAACGTCCTCGAACGCCAGGCCGGCCTTCCGCAGCGCCGGCAGGAAGCCGGCGTTCCACGAGAAGGCATGCGGCGGCTTGATGTTGTAGTAAGCCGCCTCCTCGCCCGTCCCCGCGCCGAGCCTCGCGGCCAGCTCGAGGCACGCGCGCGCCACCGTGTCGACCGGCATCCAGTCGCAGACGCCGTGGTTGCCCTCGAGGCGCGGTAGCGCGCGGATCTCGGTCGCGCTCCGGACCAGGATCGGGATGGCCTCCTTGTCGTTCCAGATCCCCCGCACGGTATCGGCCGAGATCTGCCCCACGCGCAGGACGCCGACGGCGCCCCCGCTGGCCGCGGCGGCAGAGCAGATGCGTTCGCTGACAAGCTTGGATCGCGCGTAGCCCGTGGGCGCCGCGTGCGAGAGGGACTCTATGGGCCCCTCGGGAACGCTGGCGGGGGTCGGCGTGCCGAAGGCGGCCGAGATACTGCTCGTGAACAGGAGACGCGCGGGGTTTTTGAACGGCACGCTCAGCGAGAGGTCCAGGAAGTTGCGCAGTCCGGCGATGTGCGGCGCCTGGCTCTCCAGCGAGATGTTGAAGTTGACCGGCCAGGCGGCGTGGATGATCAGCGTCACAGACTCCCGGAGCGCCGCGTAGACCTCCGGGGCGAGACCGAGGTTCGGGGCGCTAAAGTTGCTCGTCGTGAGGGCCGTCAGCTTCCCGACGCGCTTCTTGTTATCGCCCGTGACGCTGAGCCCTCGGATCTTCATGGACTCGTGGATCCGTCCCAGGGCGTCGTCACCTCGGACGAGGGCAAAGACCTTCTCTACCTTGGGGTCGTCCAGGAGCTGGTTAAGTAAGTGAGCTCCGAGCGCACCTGTCGCCCCGGTGAGAATCTGAGGCATCCCCGTTAGTCAGGCGCGGCCATATAAGACAGGGATTATACTGCTCTGCTTACCACCACGTCCCTCTCCGGCGTCGGTAGCTCTCCAGACGTCCGCGGCGGGAACCTGCCGTACTCGTCGATGAGCCTCTCCATCTTGGTGAGCTCGTCTCCGTCATTGGAGTGGCCGTTCTCCAGTGTCTCGCCCGTGCGCATCGCGTAGAGAATCCCGGCTAGCCGCGCCACGGTCCCTGCATCGTAGACGACGTTGGTTGGGAGCGCGTGCCCGCCGAGGTCGAGGTCGCGCTGGAGCAGCCGGCGCACCTGTGCGGCACGCAGACTATCCACCCCCGCGGCGAAGAAATCGGCCTTGGGGTCTAGGATCTCCACCCCCGCTTGCTGGCTGATGAGCCGCAGGATGAACTGCTCTAACTCCTCGATGCTGAGCTGTAAGTGCTTGCCGTTACTTTCATCCAGGAGGTCCTTGTTGTATAGCCCCTCGACCACATCCTCGAAGCGGGAATAGGCGGCTGCGCGGATGATGTTGTTCTTATCTGTGACGGGATACTCCACGTCGGCTGCGAGGGGCGCAATCATGTCGGGGGTGAGGCGCGCGAACTCGTCGGCGATCTCATTAGCCGAGTCGACATACGGCTTGATCGCCTCTATAAACTCGTCATCCGAGAGTCCCACGGCGGCGGCGGAGCGGAACACCAGAAGGCCGGGCATAAGTCTGTCGTTCCCAACCATCAACACATCGCGTACAAGGGGGCTTTCGCGTATCGCGCCCTCCATCTTCACGGGCAGGATCTTCTCTCCGTTTAGCAGGGTGATCCTGTCGTCATCCCGGGCGACGTACTTCCAAGCCCATTCTATAGTAGGGTGCGGGGTGAAGAGATCTCGCGAATGGAAGGATCCGGGCGGATCATCCGAGTTGCCGACCATGACGGAGGGATGCGATTTCAGATATATACACTCGTGGACGCCATTTCCAAGCTTCTTGAACACTAGATGTTCACGCAGGTTGGCGTACGGCCGGATATAATCCCACGAATCATCGCCAGGCTCACGGTGAATCGAGTCACCCACGTGGCCGACTTCGGTCCTAGAAGCAAGTCAGTCTTCGGCGCCGACAAAAAGGGGTCACCGGGGTAGACGAACATGCCGTAGAGCACACCAAGCTTCACGCCCGCCTTGACTACGCGGTCTCCCAACTCGTCCGGCGTCCTAGCTCCAGCCGACGTCACAAACTTACAGCTCTTGAGCACGTCGACCCCGTCTTGCCGCTCTGCCATCAACTTTAACACGTAGGGGACGGTGTGGCAAATCTCGGGCTGGATAGCCTTAAGCGCCGATATTAAGTTATCTGCCGTCAGCGGCAGGTGGGCATTGAACAGGTGAGCAGGCCTGCGCATCCACATGGCCTGTATCGAGGTCATAAGGCCGTGTAGGTGGTACCAGGGCAGTGCGTTGAATGCCTTTAGGCCCGTGCCTGAGACGAGAGAGCTCAGCACTCCCCGGTGAGACAGGAACAATGGCTTGGGGAGCCCAGTGGAGCCAGAAGAGTGCATCATGAGCGCCACCTGAGTATGCTCAGCCTCCTTATCGGGGATGGGACGGTGGAACGGCTCTGGGGACTGTTCGGGCTTATCGAAGTCCTTCCTGGCCGGCATGTGAATGTACCTGAGGTCCTGGCGTGTCTTTTTGATATCAGACACAATCGAATCAATGCGAACCGTCGTACCATGCAGCACAACATCGCACTCGGCCCGCTCCAACAAGTGTAGACACGCGGGCTCGTTCAGGCGGATGGACATGGTCAACACCTTACAACCCAGGCGGAACAGGGCGAAGAAGGTGACAACGAAAGACAGGTCGGAAGGTGCTAGTAGCGCGACCGTCTTGCGCGAATTCACTTCGAGGCCAGCCTGGACCAACACCCGACAGGTCTCATCAACCATGCGATCGAGATCCTTCCCAGTGAAGTACTCGTAGTCTGCGGCGCTGTCATCGTATCTGGGATATCCTAGAATAGGAACTTGGTCCTCATCCTGTCCCCTCGTACGAACAAGATCGTCGATCATCCATAGTTTGCCGAATCTGTTAAGCCGCTCTTCAACGACTTCGGGCGAGATATTGGCCATAGTGTGCGCAACTTTGAAACTAGATAAGAGGAGCAAAGTGGGATATGTCCCGGACGAGGCCAAATCAGGAAGCGAGGTCTCGATACTTGAACTTGGCAACGAGATAGAATATCCAGTATAGCACCGCAAAATCGAGCAATTGCCTCCGCTTGGTTAAGGACAGCAGGCGAGGACTAAGTAAATAAGGCTTCGTGTTGGCGTCTGACCGAGGGATCCGATGACACCGCGCCTTGTCTGGACAGAGGTAGGAGAGCGGCACGGGTAAGCAGTTTTTATAGTTGAAGGGTGCGCCCACCCCAAGCGAACAGTTGGTTACAAACCAGAGAGTATCAACCGGTGACAAGCACGATTCGAGGCAATACCAATTCACTGACTGGTAGTTCACCACGGGCAATGGCAGACAGTCATCTATAAAGCCATTTCCGTATATTCCCAGACGCGTCCACTTATTCCCGTTTCCCATCACTCCGGTTGCCTTGGCTAAGAGGGCAAGTGGACTACAACCGTCTTAATCAGGTAGCTGAGGAACCGGGAAGCAAGGGACACACGGTTGGCGGGTGCGTAGAGTGGCAACGCACGCAAATAAACGGCCTTACGCAGCCTGGTAGTTTGGGAATAAGGTGTGTATTACACAACATTGGCGACGGGGGGGACGCCCCTCCTTTCTGACCGCGAATCTTTTGTCGTACGTAGTAGGTACATCAAGCTCCTTAAACCCGTCGGATTGGGATTGATCGACTTGATAGCCCTTCTCTGCTGATGTAACGCCGTTAGTCTTCAGCACATGGTGGTGGGTAGCATTGTAGGTGGTTCATATAACACCACAGGTCTCGGGGTGGGATATGACAACATATGTAACCCCCCTCTGCCCCCACCCTTTCCTCGCTGTCTCTCTCTCTCTCTCTCTGTGTGTGTGACCACATCAGGAAAGGGGTTCGGTCCTTCGGGTCGACCGGGAAAGACGAGGTTTGTACAATGTAGCACAGCTCACTGTTGCAGTGCTTTGCAAACGTAGTTTCAACGTCCGTCAAGTCTTGTCGGACCCCCCTCACTCCCCACAACGTCCCAGACGGGGGCCTGTGCTACCTATTATATGTCTATGCCGATATATGCCCCACAATACGGCAGCCGCATTGATATCCGTCTGAGCCACGTCGAGATGCTGTAGTTCAGTCAAGCTTTCGTGGAGTAGGCTTTGTAGGCCGGCCCCCTAGGAAGTACTGGGAGTACAAAGAGCTAGCAAGGGTTTATAGCGAACTACAACGACAGGCGGGAACCATACCGCCGGGGGGGGGGGGGCTTGGAGGTCCATCGTTGTGATAATCGTAGGCCCCACCTATTCCTTGCATTCTACAATCTGACAGGACTACGTAGTAATCATGATAGTCCTACAACAACTCCTTCAAGCAGCCCGCTACAAGGCAGCATACAGTATCAAGGAAATATGGGCGATTAGTAAAGCCATAAATGAGCGTGCTTCTTCTTCGATGTCCAAGGTTTTCCCGAGTCGTAAGTATTGCAGATTAACTGCGGCTGCCTTGAAATACTTACCTGCTGAGATGGTGTGAATATGGGGGTACGGTAGGGGCGCTGATTACACAGTGCTTGTCTACTGCGTACGCGGTGGTGTATGTAATGGTAGTCGAGGAGGAGGAGGAGGAAGAAGAGGAAGAGGAAGAAGATAATGATAGGCCGCGGATCTCAATGTCTCAACCAGTTATAGATGATCCGAGAGGTTGTGCACCCCATGCAACGTGGATTTTTTCTGGATGGCAATGCGACCTGAATAACGTGCTACGCTCATTACGCTCCGGACATTGTGCGGCAACACTATCTGCCCACTGTCCCGGAAGCCCTGGGAAGGATCAGTAAAAAGGCTCGCCCATCCCTGCTCAACGGCTATGCATCTGCAATCCTTCGAAACCTCGCCGGACTACTTCTGCCCCTTCGCATGGCTGACATGTCAATTTTTTCACTGATCTAACTGAACATGGTGCAGACGTAACGTAAGCTGGACTCCACCATCTGCAGGCGTGCCTTGCAAGTTGCTTCCCCAAGAGGAAGCTCACTAATAGGCCATAACCAGTGACATATTGAGCGCGACGCCATTGGTGGCAAGCACTAGCAAGGGCCCGGGCTGGACGATCAAGGACGTGGGCGCTCCCGTGGAATAGGCGCATCAAAGGACATTTGCTGATGCATAGTATCTGGCGCCCTGAGGCAGGGGGAGGGGTCGTTAGGTTCCTGGAGTGGACAGCCAGTCCGCTACGACGAGGAAGACTGGGAGAGTAGGTACTAAGCCCGTCTCCTCGAACACCCACTGACCATCAATCGTCAGGTAGAAGAACGAATCAATTATCATGTCATACTTTTAGTATGAGGGGGTCCAACACATAGATATATATGTATATACTACTGAAAAGTTTCCTGGCCGTCACCATCCCAATATTAGTATTCTTTGCTGGCGCCTGGTAGATCAACCGTCCCCGAGTGTGGCGCGGTCACCTGCATAAACCGACCCTGCTGTCTATCATCATTCGACTGTGTCGGCTTCGAATCGATCGAGATGCCAATGTCCGTCTTGACCACGATATCGGAGAGCCCGTAAGCCGGCTCTGGGTACCCCTCGCGGCTCGATCCGCCTATGGTCTCGGACCGGGTGATAGCATCGCTCCCACCATGCCTCGTGAGCGCTTCCGTGTCCGACTCGTTCAATTCCGACTCGCGGGTCCTGCTACGAAGAATAACGTGACCCGACCGGCTCGTCCCCTTGTTGGAAAGGGGGTACTGCATATGACCACCGCTTCCAGACGCATAGGCCCCGTCAGAGCTACCAAGCCCGAACCACTTGAAAATAATGGGCCGCGTGGCTGGGAGGTTGGCGCATATGAAACCTATCTCCACCTCGACAGTACTCCAGAGTCCGCCGGCAACGTTACTAAAGGTGAAATCATACACGTTGATCTGGAAAACCCCGACAATGCGGAAGATACTAGCGATACACACGCTAGCTCGAGATGTCAGCGGCAGCACATAGGCACAGATATACACATAGATAGCACCCACAAAGCGCCAAGAAGAAACAAGAAGCTCAGCGACCATTTCTTGCTCCTGGAGGCGTGCAAGCTCCAGACAATAGGTATTGGCAAGGCAAGCACGGCAATGTCGCCGAGGACGTTAATGATGGCAGATGCCAAGTAAAATGTGTGTTGGTCGATACATTTGCCCTCGACGTTTTCGTCCCAGAACCGGGCGACGGGCAGGCACTGTAGGCTGAAAGCAAATATGTTGGAGAGGAAGATGCCTCCCGAAAAGCCGCCGACGGCAAGGGCAGCAATGCGGAAGCCCCTGGTGTGAAAAACTCGCCAGTAGAAGAGCAGAATGCCGACTTTGACGCTGAAGACGCCTACCGACCAGAAAATCATGTATAGATAGAGATTCTATTTGAGCCGCCATGTCAGCCAAAATGCCCAGCTTGCGCGGGTCAGGAGGAGATGCTCCATGTTACCTTCTTGAAAGTCAAGATGGTGTCGGCTTTCAGATCCGATTGGTGTATCCCTGACCCGTAGGCGAGCCCGACGAAGTCGCTCGTACTCATGGCGATGCATATGACCATGACAATGACCATCCAGTAGTCATCCCACCAAAGCTTCGCCGCCGTCGTCCTTCGCGCGTGTATTCGGAGCCCGAAGGTGATGGCGGAGAGGGCGAGGCACGTCACCACGACGCCGATGGTAAGCCTTTGGTTCTCAGATTCCGCACTTCCCGTCATCTTGGCCCGACAGCAGGCTCGGAAGCCTCACGAAATTTTGAAGATTCTGAGTTGGGGCCGGGTTCACGTCTTAGTCGAGAGTGTGGAATCCGTTTCCTTATAAGTGGACTAGGGTCTGGGGAGATCGAGCGGGACCGCATGCGCGACAGCGAGGCCTGTCCGTCTTGGGAACAGCTAAAATAAGTATGCCAAAGCTTGTTCCTGCTTGGCTGGGGGAGGGATGGCCAGCAATCTTACGAAACGCATGATCGGCCGCGGTCTTCTTACAGTCATGGTTGCGATAGACAGAGGCATCCGGGGTGCGAAGCACGGGAGACAGCACCCCATCTTCTTCTGCCCATACCAAACTGGCTGGTTCATCCTATCGCCTATACGCAGTACCATGTACTCCCCTACATGCCTGGTACATAGTGCACAACGCCCTGCAAGCCATAGGTTGGGTGGCTGAAGGCGTTGGAGCGACACCAAGTACACAGCAGCGGTCGAGTGTGCTGCGCAGCCAACGATGGCTGGTACCTAGCCTACCTAGGTAGTTGGATGTGTACTTCAGGTACTACCTATGCGGTGTAATACTACTATATATGTAGGTAGGTGGTTACCGGGCATCCGCTGGCAGGGGTCTTGGCGCGGCCTTAACCTCCTTCTCGATGCATTACACTGCACTCGCACGGCGAATCAATGTGACGGGCGAATCAGCTCCCGCATAAGGGATTTGGGGTAGGATTGGTCGATGTCCATCATGAATCGCTGTTACCGTACCTAGTATCTCCTTCTCACCCTGCCAGACTGCCAGAGAAGCATTCCACGTCTATCCGGGACCCTGCTCACTGACTCCCGGTCTGATGGAAAGTACTTTTATCAGCGAGATGAGATACGATATTGCGGGGGTAGGTATAATACCTAAACCCGCCTACACCTCGAAGAGAGGTGTGCTTAAGTCGCAAGAGATGTAAACTAGTTAGATTTTACTTTCGTTACACACTCAGGCTGGTACTTCTAGGGCAGGGCAGAGGGCTGTCTCCTAGGAGGCAGTGAACGAGATTGTGAAGCATAACAAGACAAGAACGTGTATGTATCATTCTGTCGATGACGGACTTCCCGTCTCTCACACGGAGAGAAAGCGTGAGCAATGAAAATTTCTCCAATTGCCGGCGTCAACAAGCACGCCCAGGATTCAGGATTGCATGCAACTACGTTGTATAGTATGTATATGCTCCTACATAGCAGGTATGGTAGTAGCAGTTCTGGAGATAACGCGGCGTTGGTCGGACCGAGGGAACGGATGATGAGATGGATCTTGCCATGATCTGATGTGATGTAGGTTAGGTACCTTGATATGGACGAGTGGATGCAGGACGACACATGCGGCGGATTTCTTGAGTCGCATTGAAGGTTTGTGCAATCTCTCCGCCTCTGACACAAGCACGAGTAAAGTCTAGTTAGGTGGGTAAGCAGGTAAGTAGCTGAGTGGGAAGGATACAGATATATGCATAGTGGATTGGTGTATCGGTATAGGTATTGGTGTATTGGACGGGCTGTGCAGGGAAATGTGCATACTACCTAAATGTACGAGTTGTATGCGACATTGCAGTCCGTATGTGGATTAGTACCTATACCTTGACATAGATGTTATGCGCATACAACTACAAAAGCACTGATGGAAGTGAGTGGAACCTTATGAATGCATATCCGCCACAGCCACCACTAGCCACAGCTTACAAGTACCAGATGTGCGCTGAGGGACATCTAGTGAGCAGGTGAGGTACGGATACCTACATACATACATCTACACGCTTTAAAGGAGATACCCGCGTCTTCAGCGTGTTGACCCCCACAACGACCTAGTTCGCAGCAGCAAACGACGCGGAGAATTACGTACCGGCGAGTATGGAGCCATCCGACGGTGGTAGATCCCGTCTGTGCCCCTACTTAGCTAGGTAGGCAGCTACCTGTGTAAATGCGTGTACGGGTGTTGTGGTGGTGACTTAACAACATTAATATCCGAAACCTCGGCCTGTAACCATAGTGCATGCACTATTAGGGGAGGACCCGCTTCCCTATGCCAGAGGGTGCATACCCAGCTGGTAATTGGGTTATCCAGGTACCATCAATATGATGGGTGCGCAACATGGATAGGAGTCTACGTTACCTACTACTACTATGTACGTACATGTTATAGGAACGTCGTGTTATGCAAAGGCGTCGGATCCCATCCTGGATACAGCATAGTCGCGTTGCCTTATACCACAACACGGTAACAATGTCCCAAAAAGAGAGATGGAGAGAATTCACGATAGGCAGGATGAAGCACCTGGTTGTGCTGTCTGTGTGTCATTTGCCTGGCAAGGAATCAGATCCTACCTAGGAGTTTATTTCCAGTCGGTGCCGCGACTTACGTAGTACTGATATACAGGTATGTATGTACTGTACATACTATGCATATACTACAATTATGTAATACGGACCGATCTGTACTATTATGTCTGACATTACCGTGTGGGGAAGAATCGGCAAGGCTGGGGTAGCGTATGTGCTAGGCAAGCCTAGCAGCCTACCTAGGTAGAGGCAGAGGTAGGCCATAGGGGGTCCAGGGCCCAGGCAGCCGGGGGCCCCGTCCCTGGATGGGACCTGGTTGAGGCAAACTGGCAAAGTGAACACCCATGTCCGGGACGAGACAATCGAACGGCGCGTTCTAGACTCACATTACCTAGTTGTACATATTTGTTCTTCCAAGCCTTCACGAATGACTTCCAATACCTACTGCTCAGGTATCAATATGTAAACATGCGCCGTTCACCTGCAGACCTACCTGCCAACCTCCATGTCTTTGCTTCTCTCCCTGGAGGAGATGGACCTGAAGGAACAAGGGGCCGTGGCTGTTATACGACGTTGTCTGTCGTGCGCCTGTCGATACTTACCCGGCATGGGACAAATCCTTCCTGCTGTGTGCGATGATCTGGCCCTTTTATGAGGCTTGGAAGATGATGACTATCGGTTGATAGACCCATCTCAGCGTACATCCAATAAGTTGGCCAGGAGGTTGCCGCGAGCTGTACAGGTTGTAATGAAAAGCCATCGCTGTTACCCTTCTCTCTCGGTAGGCTTGTTTGCTACTTCTCCTGACACCCGCATTCTGTTTGCCTGTTTGCTTGTCTGTCCGTCTATCGGTCTACCTGTCGATGTGTATTGTCTTCAGACAGATCTGTTACCGAGACTCACGATCGTCCGTAGCACAGCGTCGGGTAATTTACCGTTTACCGGTTCGATGGTGGCTTGCATCACACGAGCCTCTTGTGTCGCATAATCCTCTCGACCCTTCTCTACGATCTACCTAGCCTTTCCCCATGTCTCGCTCAGGCTCAGCCAGCGACGGCAAGATCGTTGATGTTGAGCAGCAGGCAACGGTTTCACCTCGCGAGCAGCCCGCCGTCCCCTATGGCCCTCGTTGTAAGCAACCCCAGAGCTCTTCGTAGCCCTCATCGTCACCATCCCAAGAGCACGAATCGCCTACTTGGGATCGTGGGCGACTACGTTGCTCGCGAGACATGGTCTATAATGTTCATAATTGCTTAAGAGGAAGTCGTCACTGACCAGATATTCTAGTGGCCAATCCAGCTCCACTGGGGCTGCTTGCCTTCGCGACAAGCATTTTCTTGATCTCTCTCGTCCCGGTCGGTATTCTGCCATCATATATTTTCTCCCCTTCACCATGTCTTGTGGAGCCTCGTCTTGAGAAGCAATGAGTGAATTATCCGCTCTCATTTGGATCTCGTCCGTCATTCCCTCGTGACTACAGGGAGGCTATTTGGCGCGTCATACTAAACGGCAATTACGAATATAGCTGGAGCCCAGAGGCCTGAAGGTGCCAAACATCATTGTTCCCAACATGATTTTCTTCGGCGGGTGTGGGCAGATATTGTCTGGGATAATGGAGTTCGTTGCGGGCAACACGGTGCGTCCCCATATCCCCGGTCTATCCTTGTAGGAAGGACATGGAAAGGTGGACTGACCTCCCATACAGTTTGGAGCCACTGTCTTCACTTCTTATGGCGCGTTCAACCTCTCTTATGCGATGATTTACCTCCCTGGTAGCGGTATCGTCACTGCCTACACCGATCCTGAGACCGGCGCCCTGCTACCCGAGTTCCACCAGGCCATCGCTATGTTTGTTTGGGCTTGGTTCATTGTTAGCATTATCTACACGATTGCCTCCGTGAGAACGTCCTGGGCCATATTGGGGATTCTCGTTTTCGTGGACATTGATCTTGTTCTCCTAGCTGTCGGCAATATGCTTGGGCAGGAGGCTTGTCTCAAGGCCTCGAGTGCGGTTGGGTTCGTTGCTGCTATTCTAACGTGTAAGTTATACCTACTCACGCCAATTGCCTATTCGCTCCCCCAAGACACTTCTATGCTAACATGAGAGAAGACTGGGCTGGTGCCGCTGGGTTATGGAGCGACGGTCTAACCCCTATCAACCTGCCAGTTGGACCACTGAAAAAGGAGTAGTCGCGTCGCCGCCTGGCCTTCTTGCTGGTTGCCAGAAGGAAGCATTAGGGAGTGGCTTGGGCGAAAGGAGGGAAATCCTCTTACGATTAATTGATGGGCTGCGAGTTGTCCGTCGAGTTGAATGGATATACGATTAAAAACTGGAAGGTGCCATATAGATCATATACGTATATAATTCTATAAAACGATGAATTCTGTTGGCTGAATCTGCGGCCAGATATGTTTCTTTCAATTATATTCTTGTATTACACTACTATGCAGCCCTGCCTTGGGTATGTATTTGCTAATTTGGAGCTACCTCAGTATGCCGTTCATGCCCGGAGACAGCAGAATAGTACCTTGCGTATGTGTATCTATAAATTGATTGAAAGATGTCGGCTTGTACGTGCAGCAAGCCTTACAGCGACGAACTTGCAATATCAGCGTTACGATATAGAGAATGCTCATACAATATCAGCAGCAGTCTACCCAATGCAGCACCCGCGGCGAAGACATGCCAGTGAATGTAATCTGGACTGTGCGTCTGTTAATCGGCCAGCTGCATCCCTATCAGGAAGACAGTCAAAGGGTTGAGCGTCCTACGGTAGCTTTCCTACTATGGTCTAGGAGACTAGGTCGACCTGATTATCAAATTATTATTCCGTCATAAATAGGTGGGATAAAGGCAAATCCCTTCTGCCCCGTGCCTGTATGTAGCGACACTCCACGACCGCCTAGAAAGGTGTTCTCACGGTATAAATAATGTAGCACATAGGATTAGGTCGGTTGGGTATGGGTTGGCACGCGCCCTTGCTCAGACACATCGAGGCACGCATATGCCTAGGTATTAGCAGGTGCGTGGAGAGGTGCGTAGAGAGGTGCGTGGAAACTCCACAACTAGGCAAAGGAACTTCCATGGGATACGATGTTTTATGGTGTATGTTCTCCATGTTCCATGCGATAGGATGCACCGGAGTGCTAGATGCCTATCGGGCTAAGGCTACCACATCTGGCGACCGGTCCGGACGGACTCGGTGTTGCGCGCTTCTTCATCCTCTCTCTTCTCTCGCTTCTCTCGCTCCGCCTTCTCCCTATTCTTCTGCTCCGCCTTCCTCTCCATCCTACGCAATGTACGACCCTCCTGCAAAGCAAACTTCATGTGGTCGCCAAACTCCCGTTTGGTAGCGATGCTGATGAAGTTCTCCATAACGGCTTTTCCATAATAGCCTCCGATTCCTTTCCCGAGGATACCGATTAGTGGACCCCGCAAGACGTAGTTCGGCAGATGGAAGATGTAATGTTCATAGGACTTGAGCTCTTCAACCGTCCGATCTTGTAACATGAGGGCCTGGGGTTCAGTTTGGCAGACTTCATTAATTTTTTTCTTCATGGCATCACACAGGGGACTGGAGTTGACAATTTGGTGCTTCCTGGTTTTCCCCTTCGACTTTCTCCGAACTGTAATGAAGCCATCCTCCTTGAGAAGCTTACAATCGGCGCAGTCATCATCGAGCGTCTTGTATATGCGATGAATGTGTTGGATGATCTCGCAGTGTTGTCCTAGAAGGCAGATATTGCGCTCGTCGGGCACTTCGACCGTGTGCCGACACGCAAACTTCTTGACAAAGAGTGATCGACACACATTGAACACTGGCCGCTTCTCAGTGGCGATATGGATTGATCGGTCACAAGACGTACGGCATGGTGCGCTAAAGACAACGCTGACTTCAAGGTGTTCAACGTGGTGGCTGTGTTAACAATGTAATGAACTGGTCTGTTGGGAATATGGGCGTAATATCTTATCTAGGCCATACGTTCTTATGTATAAGTACACGTCTATTCCTAGCTTCATCTAACGGTTGCAGCCTTGGGTGTCGTTCAGGCGTTTCTTGGTATAATATTCGGTAGAACCAACTCAAGACAAGGTGCAAAAGGACTCATTATATAGATCTCATAGACTTGTAGGGCTACCAGTGGGAAGGTGACAAGGCCTAAAGGCTACCTATTCAGGGAGTATACCAAGACATTTTGTCAGTGGGAAACTCCAGAACTGTCAGATATTGCAGCTTAGCTGAACTTTATGCAACCGAATGGGATGGAAAAACTTGAAATGCAAAGGGTTTTCTATTATTTGAGTTCCGATGATAGCGGCGTTATAGTTGCCTGGAGTCTTAAATGAGCATGTGCGTGACACAAAGCAGACAAAAACTCCCAGTAGCGCTGTAGCAACTCCACATATACTATGCGTATATTATAACTCTCTACCGTTTTGTGTTGTATAGGTGTTGACTTCGTAACTTAGTTTAATTCTGAAGCTCAATCGCGTGCTCTCTACCGCGGACAAGAAGTTAAGCAAACGAAACTTGAACTTAATATTCCAAAACAAACGTAAAAATGTCCCGTATAACAAACCAGGAAGATCATAGACATCGAAGTGCCAAGTTGAGTTTCCTAACAACCCAAAGGTGTAAGTGTAATGCGACTAGCGTTAGATGATTGAACTTTCTTACATGGGGCTTGGAGACTAGGTAGTGCCCTGATGACTCAGCCTCCGTGAAGGTCCTTGTCCATTCGGATCATTTATGTGCTTATACAAGCGGTCTACTTTCATTATAGCCATGGTTCTCCGTAGCATGGGGCATCCTGAATATTAGTGTAGATACTGTAGATACTGATGAAGTCTGGTTTTGTAAGATGAGAGCTGCCCTGAGGGCTGAGTCCTTTATGCCATGTAATATATATGCTTAGAATATCAACTTCCTACTGTGCCTCATCTAAATCCTCGACCTATACTACGAGTTGTAAAAGAGGGGAAGAGGGAACCATGATGACAAAATTGATCTTGGCGAACAAAACAAAGGTCTAAATAGGTAACAAGGAGCCTTTTCTATCCATTGAGAGGACAGCGGTAAAAGACGAGCCAGCTACCCGTGGACGGTAATCCACACCTACAGATGGTACTACAACGATATCTCATTTTCTCATAGAGACATGTAAGTATGTTTCAGTATATATAATCGAGCTAGGATATCTAAATTATAGCTTGTAAAGAATATGGCTATGGCAGCTATATCTAGCCAAAACGCAGTAATGGCGAACTAGTGAGTGGGCGTATTCCTAGGCCATAGCGGTTATTTGCCTTAGAGCTAGGCGTCTATGTTTTTAAGAACACTGGGGCAAACCCCGTGGGAGGTTCAGGATTCCTCGGCGGCATGCTATGCCATGCGGCACGTTGAATCTGTCTCGGTACTCCAGTCGCCCTATGCACCATGGTCGCGCGCCGGACATATGCGATAAGTCAAATACGTGTCACGTAGATAGTCTTCTCACGTCCTGCGGACATAAGCAAACTGACTATCCTTGGTGGTAAGAGATACAGTATGCCAATGGACCCCAATGTAATTATTGGGTGCATACTTAGATGGCATCAGCTCGTCTTCTTTGATGTAAACTTACTCGATATGGTAGCTACTAGCCTTGGGATTTGGGTGGCCAGCTATTACCAGAAGGAAACCCAAAACGCTTAAAGTGGTACATTATAGAGATAATCAAAATAAAGGGGCGTCCAGGTAACTACGAGGTGTCAGTTCTAGTGTATTAGTTTCGGCATGTTTTGACAAGTTGGATAAGACTTAGGAACTAGGAATGACCATATCGTATTACTTATCTAGTCGACAGCACCACCACGTGTAGGTAGGACGGAACCGATCCTGTTACAGTGGTATTTATGTTTATAATGGTTGAACATAGTTGGTGCTCATTCATATTGAGGCTGTATGCCCACGGACTAATTGAACCACTGTAATAGCTATGGCAGTTTGGTAATTACAGTGTATACTGGTCAGATTTCATGTTTCTGAACTACGTATCGCTACTGACCCTATGCATTTTTATCATTGTAAATTCACAAAAAATCTGCCTTAAATCTGCGATCATCAGCTGGATGGTTACATGTTTTAAGCGAAAGTGAGAGTCTAGTAGTATCCGTCCAGGCAAGTTCCTCGTTCAATTTGTTGATTTTTGAAGTTTATTTAAGAAAGATATCAGATGTTTTTAGCCGTCCAGTCCGCCTCTTGACACTCATAATTATTCCGGCTACCGTGAGATGAAAACCGTTTCGATCTGCTCGCTCTGAATTCAATTATACGTAGATATTCAATACTTCTTCAAGTTCTTTATATTGATGATTGTTCATGGTGTTGCCGCGGTTTCCACCGTCGCGTATCACCGGCTACACGTTCCTGACTTGGATACAACCACTACTTCGCTTCTGCAACGGGTTTTCTCCTGGTACCTGAAGATTTATCGGAGGCTACAGTGGCATAGGAACTGTTACCCAACGCACCAAGATGTCATGCAGGAGCTCTTGCAGTACATGCAGAGAAGGCCCATTCCATTTGGAACGGTATCTCCGAACTGAGATTTCCCCGGCTCCCACGAAAGAAAAGGAGCGAGAACATGGTACTGATGAACTTAGCAACGACTCATCAAAAGAGAAATTTCCTGTCTATACCGAGGAGATGCGGGTTTCTATAGGAGAGAAATGTGTAACTCGTGGTAGTAAGGTCAATTCCGATCCAGGACGGTCTGCACGCAAGACACACGGAAGATCACGAAGCGACGAGACGACATTCTCGCGCGGCCCACACAAGAAATCTAAACCCGACACTCCACTTCCGGTTGGAACGGCCGATCCTAAGTACCAATCTATAAGTACACCTTCAGGCGTTGGCGACGAGACGCTCTTTCCTTCCCTTGCGGCTCTTGGCCAAGCCGACTCCAACACCCTAGACGCTACAATGGAAAAGATAGCTGGGATCGACAGATGGTTAGATTCAACCCTACTGGGCCTAGGCTATCAGGGTGACCACGAGGCTTATTCTGCTGCAATCGAGTTTTTCGCCACCACAGGTTTAGCAGCGGGTAAGAGAGAACCATCCCCTTTCTCGAAATACAAGAAATTCTTCAACAATAGACCACTGGGTGAGTAGCATCTGAAACTCCTAATTTTCCCTTCTGGTCTACCCCTGGAGTAATATCTTGCGACCAGGCCTGCAGAGTGTTCTCGAGAATATAAACCCGCTAAATGTATCCTATAATTCCCCTTCACATAGGATGTTTAACCGTATAAGAAGAACTACTGACCCACGATGATGTAGTGCGATGTCTTGATGAAGACCAGCCGGAAGGAGAATTTTTCCAGCGGGAAGTATCTCCCCAAACACCACAGTCTCCCAACTCTACGAACTGGACAGACTTGCCAATCGTTCAAGACGAGGGGCTGACCAAGGGAACCGGACACGGTGAGTGCATCTCTGCTACATTCAATTCCCTCTACTTCGGACGTAGAATCGGCTTGTCTCGAGTTTTGCGGGCAGCCGCCAGTTCGCAGAATTGACTATTTGATTTCTAAAAACAGCAATATCCTTATTGATGTGCACAGTACTTACTTTCGTTCTGTTGGCAGATATGCTATGTACAGGTAGCAGAGACAGTGATGACATACAGAAAGACGGCAAAAGAAGCCCAGAGGAATCCCAGGTGTTCTGGCACGGCGTGCGGAAACAACTATGGGTCGGTGTCAATGAGATCCAAGAACTGGACCAAATATTGTCCGGCACCGGCACCAGAGGAACTCGTTATTCTCTCTGGTCATTGTCGGAAGCCTCGTCGATGTATAGCTTCACGAGTTCAATAGATGGGGACTATACCTACCTAGGTACACATCGTCTACTTACGCCGGGTATCGATCAACCTACCGACGTGAAGCTCGAGAACCTGGACGAGTGGTTTGATACAGTCGATGACAGCACGTAACTGAGTAGCTACACTGGCACAGATCACGGCGAGGTGGGCCATGGTTGTTCCAAGCACGAATACTTGGTCATGATAATTACGCCTACCTAACGTTAGGTACCCTCCTACTCGCCAGGGCTGGCATGGTCGACATAATGTAGATATCGGACAAATGGATATCAGAGATTTACAACATAGCACATTACAATAATAATAGGCGAAATAGGCAAAGGTGTTCTCTTGGAAATACTCGACGTCCTGACATCTTGGTCCCGTTTACTTGGATACCTACCTAGGTAGGTAGGGCTAAGTTAAGGGGTTCCATACCAGGGCAGCAGGGGAGGGGACGGAAGGCCAGAGCACGGACCACATATGGATGCGGATGGTTGCCAGCTGGCGGGTCCTTGTTCTGTCCCAAGTCTTTGGCTTAAGTGGTTATCTTGAACAAGCAAAATCGTGAATTCCCATCGCATTCTGAACCCATAACCCGAAGCCTGAGCAGCAGCCAAGTAGCCAAGATGGACCCGTTTTCAGCAGAAGGCGAACTCATTAACATCCACAATCATTTCCACCAGGGCCAATACCAAGAGGTCATCGACTTCGACACCTCTGCCCTGTCCTCCGAAAACGCCCTGCCCGCCCGCGTCCTTACCCTCCGAGCTCGAATTGCCCTAGGACAAGCCGAGGATGTCGCCGCCGATGTGCAGGGGGAGTCTGAACCCGAGCTGGTCGCCATCGGGGCTCTAGCAGCATACAGTCTGGGGAAGACAGACGCAGCGGTGAAAGCCGTTGAGGAGCTGGCTTCCTCTGCCCCCGACAACCAAACTGTTCAGGTTGTTGGAGGAACGGTCTTGCAGGCCGCTGGCAAGTCCGAGGAGGCTCTCTCTCTCCTGTCGCAACACTCTGGCAGTCGTACGTGTAGCACCTTGCGAGGAGGCGTGGCTCGGATTGGCGGGATGCTGACACGTGTCCAGTTGACGCCGTCGCTTTGATCGCACAAATCCACCTTCAGCAGAACCGAACAGATTTGGCTGTCAAGGAAGTATCGGCAGCGCGGCGATGGGCACAGGATAGCTTGCTGGTTAACCTGGCTGAATCGTGGGTTGGTCTACGACTGGTAGGGACAATCACGACTTGGCGGACTTTGCGGCACAGCTAATGGTTTCGTAGGGTGGGGACAAGTACCAGCAAGCATTCTACGTTTTCGAAGAACTCGCCCAGGCTCCATCGACCTCCTCCATCACTTCGCTGGTCTCGCAGGCGGTATGCGAGCTGCATTTAGGCAGGGTCGAGGAGGCGCAGAGCGCACTCGAGCAAGCCGTCCAGAAGCAGCCAGATTACGCGGAAGCCATTGCCAACCTGCTAGTACTAACCGTTGTGATTGGCAAGGAATCTACAGAGCTCACAAAGTACGTCGTGTTCTCAGCCCGTGGACTCTCCAGGTTACTTACATGTTCTCCTCGCAGTTCCCTGAAGAAAGCAGCGCCCGAGCACCCTTTCCTAGTCGACCTCGAGGAGAAGAGCGCGTTATTTGATAAAGCGGCTACGAAATACAGCGCGAAGGTCTCGGCTTAAAAGGAGGACGGGAGCGGGACGATAGGATTTGGAACGACTTCAGTGCATTCGTCAATGGATAGGAATAGTAAAGGCAGTGTCATGCGGAAGACAATGTGCGCCTTATGATAATTCGCCAACATGGCGAACGCTCGATTGGGCGTGCGATACCTTTTGGTGTTATTCCCCCTTGATGGCGCTTGCGTCACTGCGGATATCAGGATCGCGATCGATCCTTTGCGGAGTTGTCCAAATGTCCAAAGAAATGGAGGCCGTGGTTCGGTGGGAAAGGCCGACAACAATTAATCGTCATCGAAGAGCGCTCGTGAGCAACCGCACTCAGTCTTGTACGGCTGACGAAGGCAGGATCTTCAGTTTACATAATACTGAGGGTCTCCAAAAACAATGGGCCGACCAACATATCTGACATCATCTATTTTCTATCCGTGGGAAAAGCTCATGGCTCATGATCGCCATCTTGTGGAAAGTGATTTATTACTAACCGCATAATCGGACAATGACGCCAGGGGACGTTCTGGTAGAAAATTCTATCCTGCAGTGCATCATCACAATAGAACCCTACAGTACATGTAGACCCGAGATTGGAGACGGGAAAAGGAAGAATGAGAGATAACGACGCCAGCAGGAAAAATAGGTAGCGTATTGAGGGAGGAACCCTAATGGGAACATCCAATCCCATTTCGACATCCCTCGGTTTTAAGGCTGCTGTTGTAATGTTCGATTTGTTGGTTGTAGCCACTAACCATAAGGTTGTATGGACATGGATGCACAAGAACGGGATGCATGCGTCTAGAGCCTCTGACGATCCCATATCTAAGGTACTTATCTTCACACTACATACCCATATTGTACCTACCCCTTTCCGCATGAATGCTTCCGTAAGGTTCTCCGTGTCCCCTCGCCGGGTTGGCGGTGTGAGGTTACTGGTATACATGTATTGTCGCGAGTATGTCTTTGCGTATGACATACTCGCCCGGTCGTAAAAGCGTAGTGGGTTTGTGACAGGCTGGCAGGCTAACCTGAGAAGATATGCCACACATGGTCGACATGCAGACTGCCCGTCTGTCGTACATGTACGTAGTAGGCGTATCGTGGGACTTCTCATTGGGGAGTGGACTATATGACGTCAATCGGATCCCGACCCCTTCATCACCCTGGCGGTCACGCATGTGATGGTGAGTCGCCAATGCTAACGGCCGTTACGATGCCCGACCACGCTGCCACGATGGACAGTGTATTAGACGTGCGAGAGGCTATGTTACGCTGTGCGTGCATGCTAACGGCTTGACGGCTAAGGCTTACTCGTTTCAACGAAGGAATCATCGCCGTCGTTGTCTGCCCCGCTGTCTAGCAGGCTAATCCTTGGAAACCTTGTGCCTCTCTCCGCGCGGGGTCAGGGGCAAGGGGATACACAGACATATCCAATTCCAATGTAAATCCTATCCTCTGGTATCGTGATTGCGTAGTTTCTGGATAGTTGAGGTCTAGGCGTGAATATTCTCCAGCCTGCCTGGCTGTCTAGGCAGTTGCCAGGATGAGTCTGGAATCTTGAAGACTGGGGCCTACTAGTACATACGTAGCATATCATCTGCGATCGCAACGTCTTCTTTTTCGGGGAGGACCCTTGGTCTACGAGTAACGGCGGAAACTAGTTGGGCAATTAGATGGCTCGAACTCGCTCGAGTGGGCTATCTGACGGGGGAATATGTGGGATTGGGTCATTACCTCACAGGCATACCTTCTGTGGCTTGGTCGAATTGCTCCGGCATGCAGGCATGTCACCGATCCGGTAGGGGTAAAGGGGTTTGGGTGATATCCCTGCCCAAGTCCACATGCTCGAGTGCGCCGCAAGTTGGGGTGTGACGAGAACCTCTTTGCTACCGCTGCTTTCGCTTTGTTGTTTCGTCATTTGGAAACGGCTTTCTAGCGCACTCTACCTAGGGAGGCAATGATGTATGATTTGCTAAGCAATCGTCCTTCACATTACCACGATGGCCTCCATATAATAAGCCCGCCTGCTCTCCATATTCCATAATGGACCTCCCCGTTATAGAACAAAGAGGCTATTATTTGCCTTCATATTGGCGCTGTCCTTACCATTTATCACAAAGTGCACATTTATATCCCTACTGTCAAATTCGGATCCCAAGTTGCTGCATACGCTATAAGACAAGCACGAACATCAACATGCCTATCGCTGTCCCTCCATCGGTCCCTGAGGCCAAGACTGTCAACAACGTAACGTCACAACCGGCACACAGCAAGAGGAAGGTCATCTGCTTTTCAGGTACGATACTTACAAAGAGCCTTAGCACCGCCGATGGCTCGCGCCTCGCGAATTTGCAAAGCGTACACGTGCTAACACGGTGTTTCTAGACTTTGATGGTACCATCTTTATGCAGGACACAGGCCACATCCTTTTTGACAACCACGGCTGCGGTTTAAAACGGAGGCAACTGCTGGATGAACAGATCAAGGCAGGAGAGCGTTCCTTTAGGGATGTCTCGGAGGAAATGTGGGGTTCACTGAACGTGCCCTTTGAGGATGGTTTCGAAGTCATGGAAAAGACCCTCGAGATCGACCCCGACTTTCAGAACTTCCACAAGTTCTGCCTCGCCAATGATATCCCTTTCAACGTGATCTCTGCCGGCCTGAAGCCCGTCCTGAGGAAAGTCCTGGACACTTTCCTGGGCGAGGAGGCATCCGCACACATCGATATCGTCGCCAACGACGCCCAGATCGCGGAGGATGGGTCGAAGTGGCAGCCTATATGGCGCCATGACACCGAGCTCGGGCACGACAAGGCCCTCTCCATAGCGGAGGCCCGGAAAGAAGCCGAGATGCTGTGTGAGGACGGGACGATCCCGCTCATCGTCTTCATCGGCGACGGCGTGTCGGACCTGGCCGCGGCCCGTAACGCCGATATTCTCTTCGCCCGGAGGGGCCTGCGACTTGAGGAATACTGCATCGAGCACAAAATCCCGTACATCGCGTTCGATACGTTCGCTGACGTCCAGCGGGAGATCACCAGGGTCAAGGAGGAGGATGAGAAGCTGACAGGAGGCAAGGGCATGCCCGCCCACTTCAACCCTCGCGCCAACCTCTGGAGGCGGGTGTCGAGCAAATCGGCCATTCCCCGATATATCAGCATGACACCGAGTAACGAGGAGAAGATGTTCCTCTGGCCGGAGGCCTTTTCGGAGCTCAAGACCCCCGGCGTCGAACTCCCCAATGTCGCAGTCCCGCCGAATCGGGCTTAGATGTTTGGAGGCATGGATATTTGCCAGCGAGGCATTGTTTCCCGGGATATTTTACAACATTGTATGGGGATTTGAGTATAGATGATCCATTCCGGTGGTGTTGCACAAGAGGCGTTCGGTACTGAGTACGGTATAGAAATTGAGACCCTTCCTAAGGAAGCTTAAAGGTTAGAGGCTACACTGGCGAAAGGAGTCTTGAAAGATAGCCCATTGAATCGGTTTGGATTATGACGAACATCAAAAGCACAATTGAGTAATATTTTCATTCATTTGGAATAAGCGTTGACCGTAATTGATGTTGGGGTCTTTGTAGTTACATGTACTAGAGTTATAGAGGTTGTGCGGGCAAAGCCGGGCCAACATGGACTGGAACATTCAAAACGATGGTTCACAACTTCGTACAACAATCTCGATAATCTATCCTTTTGCCTTAGTCTGGATTGAGGGGAAGGGGGCACAGTTCCCCCAGTCGTCAGCTGAACAGCCGGAACAGGTCATTTTCCTGGCTCTCTCCATGATAGGCCTCTGGGATTCAGCCAATCCAGGCTGCCAGGGCAAACATAACAGGAGACCATCGCACACATTCATATGGGTTCTGCGCCTGAGATGTGAGCGCCCCTCCTATTCGTGGTCTGGCCAGAACAACGGCGGAACCTACGGACTTATGTGGAAACTTAGGCGAGGGCAGAGACGCCGTTGCTGCAGGAGAGAGGCAGAGAGGGCGTCTTGGGCACAGTGTCTACCTCTTGCCCGTGCCAACCGGGGATTGTTGTGACGAATCGTATACATTACCTGACTAAGTCCCCCCACCGTCTAGTCATACATTACTTACCTCTACGCACCTGTCGATACATGCATACTCAGATGTAGGTGGGGAGTGACTGCTATCCTACGGATACGACATAGAAGGGCCTCTATTTACCTCTCACTATTCAAATGGCCGCCAAAAATGAAAGTACTGGAGTGAATAGTTGTAGACAAGGTTAGGTATGATCTAACCACCTTCGCTTCTGTAGTTTTCTTCCTAGTAGCCAAGCTGATGCGCGGCGCGACAGAGAAACACGAACTTCCCCGCTTCCCGCGGGACTAACTGGAGCGATGTCAGGCCGGCTGGATACGTAGTCTGGTAGTGTAGGCATGACACAGCATCAAAGATACAACTTCCTACCACTGGGTTAGGTATTGCCCAAAGTGTATGATCGAGCCAATGGGATGCACTGGAATGGCATCGTCTTGTTCTGCGTTATACATACATACTACAGTGGGTGAACCAGGTGAAAAGCTGGTAGATCATCAGCCCGTCCCCCGCCAGCTCCTCATCCTGCGACCGGCCGAGGGGGAGGCTGAGGCCCGAAAATAGAAGAGGGAAAAGGGCTGAAACATCTGTGTGGTTACGTTTCATTGCAGCCTGTACGATGTACGGCGTCTGTTCCTCGATCATTCGATGCGATGCATCATGGCGGCCAAATAGCCAACCAAGCAAGCCAATGTCCCCTTTCAGTCAATCACATTTTTTTTTTCTCTTTTTTCCTTCTTCATTACCCATATATGGAATGATCACAGAGCATATGCATTCGCACTCTTTGGGAACTCTCGACGGGAATTCTCCCGAACGGCAGAGACGGCACGTACGCGCCAGCGTGAACCGACCGACCGGTCGCTGTTCTCCCGCCGCACCCGACAATATTACCTGCAGTTTCTGAATATGTGCCTGGATCAGATGCACGCAAGACCAGCATACGTACGCCCCTGTCGGTGATTCGGTGATCGGCCTTCAATTTGTTGGATTCTGCTTGAATGCGGGATAGATATAGTACTGGGCCAGAACGTGATGCAACTATTAGACACAGCCCTGCGGCCTGCGAACTCCATCCATCGCGATCACATACCTACACACAGTGGACTAGATAGACATGCACTATATTCGGCGTCCATCACGGTTCGAGTACCTACTTCTTTAGATAGGTAGCTACTTAGATAGTATGGCGACTTACCTGTGCTGCGTAGCATAAGAACTGCATACAGTTGGAAATTAGTAGGGGCTAGTTAGCGGCTTTGCTTTGATTTGTCTGCTGGCTTTCTCCGGAGATTTTGCCCTAAGAGAAGCCAGTCAGTTGATGGGGTTCTCTTTATGGCTCGACCAACTAATTGACTCGTCAATCTTTCTGAACCAAATAAACATCGCAACTCCTATGTTGGCAGTTGGTCCCGGAGTATTCGTATTGCCCAACGTGTACGCGTAAATAAAGGACGCGATCGAGATACCGAGGTTGATTATGTACCGTACCGGCTGCTGCGTACCTGTTAGAAAGGGCTTCTTGTCGGAAAATGCGCAGGGAGGTGTTCTATCTCGTTGGTACCAACCGACCCTGTGAAATGTTGTTTCGATCCCGACATGTTGTTATTCTTTGTGTGTAGGTACATGCCATATGAAGTACGTACATGTACTCTACATAAGGTACATGTAGATAGACACCTGGTTAGTAGTCTGGGAGTGGGCTGTGAAGGCTTGTGAAGGCTGTGATGGCGGCGATGGATGGAGCATGAAGTTCGATTTAGTGGCAGTGGGGAGAAAGGCCGTGGCCCGTCAGCATAGATCAGCTGTAACACGGCTGTTGCAGCGCTTCGACATGACGGACCTACCCCGCCAACAAAACTTGGCACCGGCTTCAAACCCGACCCAGCGACCCCTTCACCCTTTTTCCGCCTGGCAGATGAAATGATTAATAACATCCATACCCAGCTCCCCAGCTCCCCAGCTCCCACGATCCCAATTCCTCCAATCCACCTACGGAATCAACATAGCATCCTTTATAGAAACTCTAATGCCCCCGGTTTCCCTCTAGTCTCCGCCCGGCTTGTCATTCCCACCCAACCTTAGCTCATGGTTGTTCCAACAAGGCCGAGAAACTCGCGTACTTGCAGCCAGCCCCTTTTGGATTGACATCATCGTCGGGCGCCTAGCCAGCCACTAACTCTGTCTCGACATATCACAGCACCGCTTACAAGGGGGCATACTGCGCTGCGACGGTGTGCAGCACGTCACCCAAGCTCTGTGTCTCTCCGCCTCCTTGGAAACGCCGCTCCCCCCTTGGAAACGCCGCTCCCCCCCTTGCGCCCTGATTTATTCTTATTATACAGGACTCTGCCAACATGGTCCGCATCATACCCCAGCGGCTGAAGCCCTACTCCTCTAATTCTACCAACAACTCTACTACGAACAGCCGTAGCACCAGTCCAATGAGGTCCAAGGTCGATTCTAACATGCCCGATGTCAGGAAGGACACTGGGCTGGTCCTAAAAATCATCGTGCTCCGCGTAAGCACCTTCAATTGCTTCACCGCATGCTACAGGCGTTCTGACATCTGTCTGCTTATTTAGGCCCGAAACTTGGCTGCGAAGGACCGTGGAGGCACTTCCGACCCAGTACGCAACTCTCCCACACCTGGCCGTGCAATCCCGTTATTGACTCTGATTCGCAGTATCTCCAATTGACCTGCGGCGAAACCAAGTTTGTCACCCACTGTGTTCCGAAAACACTCAACCCAGAATGGAATGTCGTCTGTACTGTACCTATCACCGGCGAGGAAAACCTCCTTCTCGAAGGTATCTGCTGGGACAAGGATCGCTTTGGCAAGGATTATCTCGGCGAATTCGAACTGGCACTCGAGGAAATCTTTGCCAACGAGAAGACGGAGCAGGAAGCAACATGGATCCCCCTGAAGAGCAAGAAGAAGAAGCCTGGGAAGAAGTCTAACGTCGTCTCTGGTGAGGTGTTGCTTCAGTGCACTCTGTTCGACGTGACCAACAGCGACGCCAACGATCCTCAGATCCTGGAGAAGCTGCGCTCGCTTGCGACCATCACACCCGAGGGCGCATCCCGGAACGTGACGCCTAACAGGACGCCGGTGCTTGGCCCCACCACGTCGTCGAAATCTGTGTCTCCGGACCCGCTGTCTCGGAACATTACCGAGGGGTCCCAGGACGACGACGAAGATGAAGATGTCGATGACGACGAGACCCCCGAGGACGAGGACCCCAGCAAACCCGAGACCATTGAAAAGCGGAAGCGGAGACTGCGAGTCAAGGGTCTGAAGCGAAAGAGAAGGCAGAATCCATACAATTTTATCAATGGCGGTAGTGATGTGGTTGGCATTATCTTTCTTGAGATCTGCAGCATCACGGATCTTCCTCCAGAGTCAAACTTAACCAGGACCAGCTTCGACATGGACCCCTTCGTCGTCGCGTCTCTGGGCAAGAAGACCTACCGTACACGAGTTATTCGACATAATCTGAACCCTGTTTTCAACGAGAAGATGCTCTTTCAGGTTCTGAGTCGGGAGCAGACATATTCTTTCGCCTTTACTGTTATTGACCGTGACAAGTACTCCGGAAACGACTTCATTGCGTCGACCTCGTTCCCCGTCCAGGAACTGATCGAGAAGAGTCCTAAGGCCGACCCCGAAACTGGACTCTACGATCTGAGGGAGCCGGCCGAGTACGTGCCAGCACAGAAGTCACGACTCGCAAGGCTAGGCATGTCGAGGTCGTCCTCAACTCATAGCTTGACTAAGGGCCGCCCGGCTTTGTCTAAGAATCCTAGTGCGAGTTCTATGACATCCCAGGCTGACAGCACGGGTGACCCAAAAGTGGCCCCTACATCGGTGCCAAATCCAGGGTTGTTGCAGCCAGACCAAGCCTCGAATCCCGTCAGTGGAAATAACGGGAACAATGGGAACGGCGAAGTCAGTGAGCTTGACGACGCCGACTTTACTACATTCACGATCCCATTGAAGATGAAGAATATGGAGAAATGGGAAGCCAAGCACAGCCCTGTCCTGACGATCCGCGCCAAGTACATGCCGTACCACGCCTTGCGACAGCAGTTCTGGCGAGCGATGCTGAAGCAGTACGACACGGATGAAAGTGGTGAAATTAGTAAGGTTGAACTCACCACCATGTTGGACACGCTCGGGTCTACGCTGCGCGAGTCTACTATCGACCGCTTTTTCCAGCGTTTCCCACACAAGGCCGCCAACGGCGAGCTCGAACTGACCATGGACGAGGCTGTCATCTGCCTCGAGGATCAACTCGAAGCTAAGAGCAAACCGCCTCCGGTGGCGGAAAAAGTGAAGAACGCGCTACCTGACGGGGACAAAGTCAAGAACATGTTAAACGTACCAGGGCATTCTAACAACTCGTCGACGCCTTCAGAAGACAGCTTCACCTCGAGTACTGAGGATTCGAGTGTGCAGGGAACGCAGTCGGGGACGTCCACCATTGTTGTTCCCGAGCTCAATGCGGCGGGCGAAGAAGGCGATACGCTAGAGAGGGACGATCTCAACATTGACCGTGGAGAGGAGCACGTCGTCGAGATACGAGAGTGCCCGATCTGCCACCAGCCGCGTCTCAACAAGCGCAAAGACTCCGACATCATCACCCACATCGCGACGTGTGCGAGTCAGGACTGGCGTCAGGTAAACTCGCTCATGATGGGTGGGTTCGTCACGGCAAGCCAGGCGCAGCGGAAGTGGTATTCCAAGGTTGTCACGAAGATTTCATACGGAGGCTACAAGCTTGGTGCCAACTCGGCCAATATCCTCGTGCAAGATCGCTTGACCGGCCAGATCAACGAGGAGAAGATGAGCGTCTATGTGCGCCTGGGCATCAGGCTGCTGTATAAAGGCTTGAAGTCGAAGGACATGGAAAACAAGCGAAGTAAGTTCTCGCATCAGACGCATCCGCTGGGCACTTAATTCTAACGTGGACATACCCAGTTCGCAAGCTTCTGAAGGGATTAAGTATCAAGCAAGGGAAGAAGTTCGACGACCCGGCTACCAAGTCTCAAATCGAGCCTTTTATCGAGTTTCACCAGCTCGACATGTCCGAGGTTCTCCATCCGCCAGAGGAATTCAAGAACTTCAACGAGTTCTTCTACCGTGCTCTCAAGCCAGGTGCTCGACCGTGTTCGGCACCAGACAACCCCAATATCATTGTGTCGCCGGCCGACTGTCGTTCGGTCGTCTTCAACACGGTGGACGCAGCGACCAACATATGGATCAAGGGCCGCGAGTTCTCGATCAAACGACTGCTGGGCGATGCGTATCCCGAAGACGCCAAGCGCTACGAGAGGGGCGGGCTTGGAATCTTCCGGTTGGCCCCGCAGGATTACCACCGGTTCCACATACCTGTGGATGGTATTCTGCGCAAGCCTAAGCTTATAGCAGGCGAGTATTATACTGTCAACCCCATGGCCATCCGCTCAGCGCTGGACGTGTACGGTGAGAACGTGCGAGTAATCTGCCCGATCGACACGGAGATATACGGCCGGGTTATGGTCGTTTGCGTAGGTGCCATGATGGTTGGCAGTACGGTGATCACGCGGAGCGAGGGCGAAGAGGTGAAACGAGCCGAGGAACTTGGATACTTCAAATTTGGAGGTAGCACGATTGTCACGTTGTTCGAAGAGGGGAAGATGGTGTTCGACGCCGACCTTGTCGACAACTCGAACAGCGCCTTGGAGACACTGGTAAGGCATCACATCTCATGAGGCGCCCTTCTTGAGGGTTAAACTAGAGGCTAACGATACGTGCTTTTTAGATTCGGGCAGGCATGTCGGTTGGCCACTCACCTCAGGTAAACCAGTTCGCGCCAGATATGCGGAAAGATGCAGAGAAAGTCACCGATGCCGAAAAGGAAGAAGCAAACAGGCGAATCCGTGGCGGAGTCGAGGGCCCTGACGGTGACAATATATCGTAGAGACAGGGGTCAGGGGGGAGGATGAAGAATCTAAAGGCGCGACGCACACAGGTCCAATAGTTCAGTAGATTGCATTCGGCTGGCGTTAGAACGATGAAGAATTGTAGAAGATGGATACAGGATGATCCGATCTGAAGTCTTGAGAAGCATTGTCCATATGGTGGACATGGGTGAGCGAGCGAGCGAGCGAGCTTCTGTTACTTGAGCGTACATATGCATCAATGGGGGAGTGAGAGTAGGAGTGGGAGTGGGAGCGGCAGGTTACCCATAGAGTAGACTAACCAGCCAACATATATGCAAGATGCGAGAGACCGGAGACCGGAGACTGGAGACTGGAGACTGGAGACTGGAGACTGGAGACGCAGATGCAGACGCAGACGCAGACGGCAAGGCTGGCATCGCAGACCAGCTTGACTGCGGCTTTGTGTTAGAGTATTATGTACCATCTGTAATCTTTCTCGTACATGGATACCCCACACCTGTCAGTGACAAGCTGACAAGCCTGCAAGCTACTGCGTGTGTTAGGCGATACCCTGCGAACCGAACCCCTGCTACTCCCGTATCTAGTAATGTGCGAGCATTGCTGCTGTAAGTGACGACAACGGCGGGCGGCAACGGCAGTGACAACAACAACTCCCATCTAGTTACTAGAATGTTTACAAAACGCGGGGACGGGCCTTTTATGCCCAACGGAATGCATAAGGTCCCAAAGTCAGTCAATGAGCGGATTACACGTGAGGTATACGGCGGGTGGTTTGCTGTGGACGGGGCCCCTGTCAACACGCCGTGCCTGTGAGAAATATGTGGGTGGGTTTGTTTACTTTGCACCCCGCATAGCAACGGTCAACTTCTCATCACCCCCCTCTTGAGAGAAAAAAAAAACATTCCATATCCACTGGGCTAGTAGGTATTAGGAGGTAGTCGCACTCACACATACTCACATATATGTAGGTACATCTACAGCGCACGGCTAACAGCCTTCTCTCTCGCCGGTGTCGTACCGTACTAAGTTACCCTTAGCTACCTAAGGTACCTAGACCTTTAGGTTAATTGCATGGGGGGCCGGCTCACCGACTCAATTCAGCAACTCGCCTACTACTAATATCCATCGAGCCCTCCCAGCTCCAGCTTCGCTAACCCGGGCAAAGAAATTTCTGGTCTGGAACCTGGCCGGCATATCGAGAGATCGAAGCTGAGGCATCGAGATCAATATCGATAGCCTATAACCTACCTATAACAAGCAAACATACAAGCAAACATCCTTTTGCGCCGTGTCGGGCCGCTGATGCGGACTACGCCGGCAGTAACCACACAGCTCGGCTGCATTCTTCGACACCGACTCGTACCGGACGCTTCCAACCGTGACCTCAGCTACCAACCCAATCAATTGGCATTGGCTTCCCCGGGAAGGTGGGAGCAACAGATAAGGAGGGAAGATGATCGACCATGATAACCTCCGCACCGCCTCGCTGTACATCAACAACCAGCTGCTCTCGCGCGGCCTGCTTCGCGATGGCCAGGACATCGACTTCGCGGATCCCGAGGCTGGCGATGGAGGGCTGGAGGCCACAATGGGCAGGGTCATGAGCGTTGTCAACGATTTGATCCTCAGGCGCGATGTACGTTTCCTTTATTTTGTGATTTCTGCTTCCCCTATCACTGCCACCACCATTTCTTCCTAGTCCTACTGGTTTTGCTACTGTTGGTAATGGTCTTTGTAATGCCATGGGTAATTGTGGTGATGGATGGCTACGATGGGACGAAGGCGTGAGAAGCACGGGAACAAGAAGGAGAAAGAGAAGCTAACAGGTGCTTCCGGGCCCAATAGCGAGACGCAGAAAACCGCGAGTCCCTCTCCACGACGCTGCGCACCCTCCGCGCCGACGCCCAGCGGCAGACGACCGAGCTCGCGCGCCAGTCCGAGAAGCTGTCCGACACGCAGCGCCGGCTCGACGGCGCCGAGGCCACCGAGCGCGCCCTGCGCGCCCAGCTCAAGGCGGCCGAGCAGAACGCCCACCGCCTGCGGGACGAGATCGCCAAGATGAAGGTGCTGGTGGCGCAGACCCGGGGCGCGTGCGCCAACGAGGTGCGCAGGCGCGACCGCCAGATCGACGGCCTGAAGAAGGCCGTCACCGACGCCGCACGCGTCCGCGGCGGCAGCAAGAGCCGTGACGTCCTCTCCATCACCGTCACCGGCGACGTCGGCGGCGAGGACCGCGGCGGCGGCCTCCCGCCCGGGGCGACTGAGGCCGAGGGATACAGCCTGCGCATGGAGACGAACGGGTTCCTCACCGAGCTGGCGCGGGGCCTGAGCGAGGAGAACGAAGGCCTGCTCGCCCTCGTCAGACGGACGGTCGATAGCCTGCGGGAGATGAGCGGGCTCGAGCGGGGTGCCGATAACGCGAACAGGGACGGCAACGCGGATGGAAGCGGTGACGTGGTCGTACCGCCTCAGAAGACCGCAGAAGAGCTGGCGGCCGAGTTGGAGGCGATCGTGGAGCATCTTAGGACGATACTGACGAATCCTTCTTTTGTTCCCATCGAGGAGGTCGAGATCCGCGAGGAGGCCATCAATCGCCTCCGCGCGGGCCTGGAGACTATGGAGGCCCGGTGGAAAGACGCCGTGCACATGATTGATGGCTGGCGGAAGCGCATAGTCTCGAGCGGTAAATCGGTTGATATGGACGACCTGAGCATGGGCTTGAGACTGAGTCCTGTCCGCGTTCGGGGCGTTGAGGAATCGGCGGATATGATTCCTCGGAGGCTATCCTGCGTCAATGAAGAGGAAGAAGAGGAAGAGGAAGATTATGAAGAGGATGAGAGAGAAGAGAACAGCCGAGGCGCATTTGACCAGGCTCAAGAACCAGAACGCCATAGGTCGCCGAGTCCAGCCGAATCCCTGCGCCTTGTGCCTGCACCGGGCTATGAAGCCGAGGAAAACGAGGACGGTTCGGACTCGAATTCCAGCATTTTCCAAGACGACATCGATATGGACGAGCTTGACGCTGAAGAACCCAACGTTCAGGTCCTCCAAGAGTCAACGGCGACGTCAATGGACTCCCCTCCCCTGCCGGAACCACCGCAGCTCAGCCCTCTGAAGGACTCGTACTCATCCGGCAATCGAGGATCTAGCAGCCACCCGCCCTACCGCAAACGCCCTGGGGACTTCACGACCATAGTCGAGGAGAATACGTGGGACCTGAAAGCTGCAGAAGCGGAAGAAGAGGCACCGGTTCCACCTCCCCACGCTATTAAGTCCCAGTCTTCCCAAGGACGGAAGTCGGCGAAGCAATCACCACAGTCGTCACAACCACGACGGCGGGAGCAATCGCCGTCGAGTTCCGGAGTATCATACGAAAGCCCTCTATTCGGTAAATCGGGCGAGAGGCCTTCACAATCGCATCCTTCGCGGAAACTCTTCTCGAAGCCTTCAGCCCCTTCGTCTAAGACGCACCCTGCCTCATCTTCTCAGACCGGGGCAGAGAACCCGCCGCCGCTCAAGTCCCTCACGCGTCCCGGCTCCTCCAGGAAGTCGTCTCCTGAACCCCCCACTACGGCCACTCAATCTACGGAGACTAAACCGGTAACACGGACGGCTTCGGATCCAAATCCAAGCGCCGAGGTGAAGCCCCAACCTATACAAACGCCGTGGAAATCGGCATCAGGCGCGGCAACAGGCGGTAGCGGCACGGCGGGCGCGGGGGAACAGTCGGCCTCACGTGCCAACAACCGCTCCCCCGTCCGGAACCAGGCGTCGTCGCGTCTCCCCCGCCCCAACAACCCCGCCCCGTCGGCCTCGCAGACCCAGTCGCCCCTGACCATGGCCACCATCGCGGCCAAGCTCGCGGCCTCGGAACGCGAGGCTGATGCCGCCCGTGTGCGCGCTAAGCTCAGGGCCGTGCGGAAGGGCCGGCGACCTAATAACGCTACGGCGACTGATAACAGTACAACGGGTGAGCCAGCGCCAGCCCCGGCCCCAGCGGCGCCAGCCCCCGTCCCGGCAGTAGTATCAGAGTGCAGTGTACCTGAGGCAGACGAAGCAGCGCAGCTAGACGAGAACTCGGTTGACCCCGTCAAGAGAGACCCGCCGCGGCGGTCCGTCCGAGAGGGAGGGGTGGTGGTGGACGAGGAGGCGGACGAGCTGGCCGGGGCTAGCAGCCCCGTGGGACCGCGGACCCGCGGACGATCATCACAGCCGCAGTCGCCGCAGAAGCAGCAACAATCGCCGCAGAAGCAACAGCAGCAGAGCGAGATCAAGGTCGCGAAACAGCGCCGGCGCGGACGCGAGCGCGGTGAGCCCGGCCGCCGCACCAGCAGCCGGGTGGCCTCGCGGCGGCGCAGCACGCTGTCGCCCTGGGAGCTCGAGAGCCTGATCCATGGTGTCGAGAGCCCGGCGCGGTGATCGGGTTCTACCCGCCGTCTCAACTAGCTAGCTGGCCAGCAGGCTTTACAGTTGGATACTTGCTTGATAGAGGTCGAAAGAGGAGAAGGAAGGAAGGAAATCGTGGATGGAGGAAGGAAGTGACGCGGATGATGGTCATGCATGCGTACAACGTACTCGAGTTCTGCTCGGAAAGTTAATGAGAGAGGCAAGAAGAAAAGGAGAGACTTGGAGAGGAACGAAGAAAGGGGAGCTAGATGGGATGCATGGGCGCATTCCCTTGCGAGTGTCGAGCTTGAGGCCGGAACCAGACCGGTAGGGTGGAAAGGGGAGGGGGGGGGGGGGGGGGGGGGGGGGGGGGGGGAGGAGGGGCTGTGATTCACACTGCGTTCCCCGGAACGGAGGATACGAAACGTCATGACGAATGAAAGATAAGGAGTTTCAAGGTTTTTGTTTGGTATCACGGAATGACGAAAAAATAATACAGTACAGCGAATGTCCGCGATGGACTGTTCTATCCTGTTCTGTTTCTGTTTCGATTCTTTGATTTTATTTTGCATCTTGCTTTTTCTGTTCTTTTCTTTTCTTTTCCACCCATACAACATTGCATGGAAGAAAGCCCTAGATTCCCCCACCAAAGCCGTCACCGTCACCGATGAAATTAAAATGAAACCCTCTCTTCTTTTGATTAATTGCATTCCCTAATTGAAGACTTTGTGATAATACCACGCAGTCAGAATCGAAAGAGCAAATTGAGTCTACACAAATGTGTGCAAACTGTAGTCAGCCGGGGGGTATCTCAACCTAACAATTACCAGAACGCCTCCGTCCAGGTCCAGCGGTTTTTGCCTTACCAAGGCATTCCATAGTCTCTGCTGTCTCTTGACCTCTGAAACAAACGTCTGCCTTCCACGAAATACCTGCGGAAAAAACGCGAGTCATCTCTCCCTTTAGAACACCATGACCATCCACCCACCTAGAGGGACCATGCCTTTATGTCCATCGTGATTCTCCGACCCTGGTGTGACCTCACGCGGGCAGGACCGTGTCGGTGGATTAAAAGAGAGAAAAAAAAATTGCAAAATAAGGCCAGAAAAACAAGGCCACCACTGTGAAGAAAAATGTGGAAGGAAAAGGAAAAAGGAAAAGGAAAAGGAGAAGGGTAGTGAACTAGGACGATAGTGTGCCTATCGTCCACGGTAGTGTTATGTCAGAGCGGAATCTGCGGCCCGAAGGTCTCGAAGGTCGGGGAAGCAGAAGGCCAGGATCGACCTACAACCATCATTAATATGGGTCAAGGCTAGGACGGTTGTAGCGATCCGGGTGTTGCGCCGGAGTATGGGGGTACAGGCCGTGGATGATCTGGGCTCCGTGCTCCCTGGCAGCCCATTTCTGGAGCTCTTCCTTCTGCCATCCCCACAAGTGGTAGATGGTCTTGACACCTCTCCGGACGAACTCGGCGAGCGTCGAATCCGAAATGACTTCTAGGCCGATATCCAGACAGCGCAGGTTGGGGAAGCGATCGGAGAGGTTGAGCAGATATTGCTCGAGGTGGCGCTCTCGAAGGTGCATGCCTAGGGCGGTGAAGCCTGTCAGACCGAGGAAGGTGACGTGCTCGCTTCTGAACCAGTCCATGTCCTCGTGGGCGAAGTTGACCTTCAAAATAGGCCAAGGTTGTAGGTTCAGTTCTCGGAGGCTCCCGGAGGTGATGCTAGGCCGGGTGATGGCCTCGAAGCGTTCTCTGTCAATTTCATCTCGTGATGACAAGGATAATTTCTCAACTTTCTCAAGGCGGGGAACAACGGGCGCTTGTAATTGAATGATGAGTAAGTTCAGTGCGGGAGGAAGTGCCGAAAGGTTTCGGGGGATGTAGCACCCACAGAACTTATTGAACGCCGTTCCCTCTAAATATACCTCTCGCATATTTTCGTTCAGGCGGGGGAAACGATTGGCATGGTTCAACGGTAAGGAGGCATGCTTGCCGACGAAAATGCTTTTCAGCTTCTGCCAAGGCACCATCCCTTGCGCGAAGCCGACAACGACATCGTCAACCCAAGCCTCCTCTACATTCGGCGTGATATGCATGATGTAGTGCTGGGTATAGTCAGAATCACTGCAATAATCATTTCAACTGGGCCAACTTACTATGGAGCAAGTATGCGTTCTTCCACCACATGCTATTCGGCAGGCCTTCAACCTGGACAACTGAGGCCAACCAAATCCCTCCCATGACTGTACCGACAAGACATTCAAGCCGCCTGCGTCGCCATGGTTGAAGATGGAGAGCTCTTCTAGAGAATCGGAGGAGGCGTCCAGAAGCTGGTCGAGTAAATACGGATGTGTACGCAGTCTGCGGCCAAAATAGAGGACCCGGAGTTTTGGCAGACGGACAGTAGTTGGTAAGACGTCCAGGGGGGGGAGATTGCCTGATAGTTCGCGTAGCTTGAGCACCTTGAGGTGAGGAACGAGGCTGATCATCCTGACAAACTTGGGCTGGGTCAGGACGAACCGGGCGCAGCTATCAATAGACAACTCGGCCATCTGGTATGCCGAGAAAGAGGCGTACATCCCAAAACTCCTTGGCGAGACCTCACCTTTGTACGGGCGAACAGCGTTCTGGTTGTACGAGTACTCTTGAACTCTCCACAGATGAGAGGTGTCTTTGGAAATCAAGCAGGCTCTCCAGGTCTTGCTGACAGCTAAACAGCGACTAAATGACCGAGCATCTGATCAGATGGGGAAGGGAATTTTGGAGGGAGGGAGGCTACGGCCACTCACCACAATGCTCGGAAATCAACTTGTTTGAAGACCAGGTGGAAAAGCTCAACAGGAAGCTTGTCGGCGGGATCAAGTCTGACGACCAAGGTTCGCGCTTTGCCCCGCTGCTCTCGCAGCTTCTGCACTCCATCATTAGAGAGGACTTAACAAACAGGTTCCACTTCACGTCACTCCCTTACCTCTAGAAGAAGATGGTTTGGTTGCTTTCTCTGGACGAGCTCGATTCCTTGCGTGTATGTGAGGAGGGCAAGGGACGACAGATCCTTGAGACGGAGGACTTTGCCAAGACGGAGGTACCCCTGGGAGTATAGTTAGAAATACAGCGCGGAAATACAGCGCGGCTGCCTGCACAGCGGGAGGTCAGGGGGCGGGGACTGACCTTAGGTTCCCGTGGACATAGGTCAATCATCTGCTCCGCGCAACGGAGGCTTAGATCAAGCTGCCCATCTTGCTCGTAAGCTGCGGCAAGCGAGTCGAATGCCTCCAGGTGGGCTAGGTTTTCACAGCGTCTGCCTGACTTGGCAGGACAGGTACACTTCTGCTTCAGCACCTCTTTCAGCGCGTTGTTGGCGAGGCCCTTCTTAAGATCCTTGCAGACACACGGCTGGGTCTGCACTTTGATGCCGCAAGAACACGCATTTGCCGCCTAAGAGTGGGCAGGTCAGCTTCTATTTCGCCAGCGGCTGTGAGGGGGTGAAGGGGTAACATGCCTCCTTGAAATAAATAGCAGCATTGCCATAGTGACGATCGGCGTAAAGGGCTTTTCCCTTGGTGAGGAGGGCAGCGGGCTGAGCCGCGCCCCGCCGGGTGGTTGCCGGCATGCTTATGGCGAAAGCGGCGCGAGGGTGTGAGAAGAAGCGACGTCAACGTCGGGGCGGTATGCTGGCAAGGTATGTCGGCCAGAAGTCAGAATAGAATGATGGTTACACGCGAACTGGTGGATCAACGCAACCGAATGAGCGACTAAAGGTTGCGATGTCAGGCAGATTTTCGAAGGTGGAAAAGAAAGACGGTGGTGGTGAAGAGGGTGTTCGAGGTGAAAGCGCCGTAACAGGTAGCGTAGCAGTCGATAGCTCGACGCGGTTGCTAAAAAGCCGCCGACGCGTCTTGGTGTTAATAGGTACCTTTGCGCACCCTAGGTACCTTAGCTGCTTACCTCTTACGGCCTGTTACGTAGGGCTATGTAGGTAGGTTAGGTACCTAGGTAGGTAGGTCGAGGGGTTCTGTGCGCGGGGAACAGCGCCTTATCGGCAACGCTAGCCTACCTAGCACGATAAGGCACCCCGAGATACATGCCTAGAACCTTACACAAGCTAGGTACATCGGCTCTGCTTGTGTAGCCTGCATGTACAGCGCTAATACCCCACACAAGCTTTGCTACCCCCAATGCGAAGTCGTTGTAAGCTTCAAGTTCCAGTCAGTTGTGCTAGGTACCTTGGGTACATATTGCAATTCTAAACACCTACCCAGGTATTGAGGTCATCCAGCAGGTATGGACATACCCAGGTTGCAGGTGGATATGCAGTATTGCAAGAGTTACAGGCTCCTCACGTTCTGTTTGTATCGTGTTCACAATGTCTACTATCCCGTTGAAGCGTTTAGAACTATGTTGTTATGCGCAGTTACGGATTTATATACCATTGCTTAGACTGCATAGCTAGCCAACGTTGTTTTCAGCTGGCACTTTCACAATTTAGTCACAGAGAAGATAGAGCTTGTGCACAGCGGGCTGCTACCTTCAAATACTGTTAGGTAGGTTGCCTGCTTGGCCAACTATTCATTTCTTGTATACATGGCCTCGCTCTTGGAAAACTGGTTGTGTCTGCCTTAGCACGTTCTGCAAGTTCTCCTTCAACAAACAGATATTTACGGCAACACAAACATGAATCTTTGTCTCTAGGTAGGTACATCTTGTCGTGCCTGGGGCTGTACACCGAAGCTCGAGGCAAGGCGGCCATATAATTACCTAAATCGATCATGATACCAAAAATGACATGATGCCATCTCAATATACCTACAATTTTAGCAGTGGGGATCTACCACGGTAGCATCGCGATCAGTGAACGAACCCCCCTAGTCATGCGGCGCAGCACTGCCGTAGAACCGCGTAACGCAGCTTAATCAAATAAGCTCCAGCCTACAGAGCTCCAGGTACCCACGGCTCCAGGTATGGGATGGGCATTAGACAGCAGGAATAAAGTGATGATGGAACAATGCCGGCCTAGGTAGGTAGGACGGCAGCTCCCTCGGTTCCACTGCATTGGAACAACATAGGAATAGATCGGGGAAAACATGGAGCACGGCGCCGGGTCTTTACAGGGCTGCGTTCTCTCACCCCTGTGCTCATCAAGTACCCATCTATCTAGGTACCCGGGTGCTGCTGGGAGGCATCGCATCCTGCGAGGTCTCTGATCGGTGTGAGTGGCGGAACGAGTTCCGTCGTGGTGATTCCCTGTTCATGCAGGCCATGACAGGCAATGGCAATGATGTACTATGTAAATACTATGTATGAATATGGGTATGGTCTGGGCGTCCTTCCCCCACATTATAGGTAGTTCTACCGGCTTACCAATACTTCCTCGCCCAGGGTTGTTGGACAGTTGGGGTTGGGCCGGGGGACCGGTCTATAGCCAGGTACATAGGCTGCTATATAAAGCCTCCCTGGAAATCGGATCACGAACTTCGGCATGGTATTATTAAGAGCCAAGGCTTCACGGAATCGCATTCTCGGCCATCGCGCGCTTCGGGGGATTATCGCGGCTTTGCTTATGGGCAATGACGACGGTGTGACTGCTCCTCGTCACAAGATAGCCCGTGAGATGCGCGCTTCTGCGCTCTCACTGGCTGAGCCGGCTTGCCGGAACACATCATTACGAAGGGGTTTTGTTTCGGGGGCCATGATCCTTCGACACGCCAGAATCCGCGTACCTCCTACATAGCAGCCGTCGATTCTCAAGTTCTTCCGGATGCAATGGAACGCTTCGCCTTCAAACACCGACGATATCCTGGCCTGACTTGCTATTTTGATAGGTGTGTGTGCCTACGAAGTACAGCGGGATGCCATTTGAGGGTGGAGATACAGCGAAAGAGATCCGCCAACGGCGAGGTAGGTAGACAGATGTGCTTTTTATTTTCCGAATTTGTAATCATCCGTGAACAGGCATGAGTTGATTGATAATTGGGGCACTAGATCTAACAAGCTAGGGTAGATGCATATAGCAGGAATTAGTTGTACATATCGACTACTACTTACCTACAGTAGCTGTGACCTAGCCAATCTTCTTCCTACATACCTCTGCTGTTGTTGATAGATCCATAGGATGGGGGCTAAGTGACACAGTGGACCTCGTTTAGGAAACACGTGCTCACAGTGAACATACCTTACCCCGTACAATTCATAGCTACTTAGCCTAGGTAGGCAGGCAAGGTAGTTAGTGAGGTTGGCAATGATGAATGTGGGCGCTCTCCGGTACCGACATCGACATCAACGGCATCTACTAATCCCGAACCACGTGGGGTGGCTTCAGCGCATACCCGGCATGTACGCGGAGTCGGTAGTCATACGTAAGACAGGCACGGATTGGCAATGCACATGTGCCTGTGTGTGATGAGAGTGAGATTTTAGAACCACACACATCTACTCTGCCTATTGCTCCTCCAGCCATTGCATACGAAATGATGAGTCTGACCACCATCTCCTGTCTCCCAGATGTCACTCCGTCTCCCTCCCTCGCCTAAACTTTCATCAGTCAACTCGCGGGTGGTCTGGTTAGCACCTAATCCCAGTCCTCCGTTTACGGGAGAGAAGCTCGCTGTTTACGGTGATAAGACAAGTCAGCTAAGGATGGGGGTTCAGGGAGAAGCTAGAAATCGCACGCCAAGGTAGGTAGTGTAGCCATTCCGCAGATACTACATACGATATGTGTGCTCTGAGGTACCTAGTAGTTTCAATGACCCCCACCTCCCACCTCCAGAGCCCCCCCCAAACTCAGATCAGTGCCTAACAGGGTCTGCGGCGTTTCCTATGTAGGTATTGCGCACGCGATATTGTGCATACTACATATGTGTATGTATGTACGTTACCTGTATGTATGTATGTATGTAGGTAGGTAGGTATGTAGTGTTATTGTTACGTCCAACCATCCGTACATATGTAATACATGTACCTACAGATTGCATGATGGCCAGATCCAATTAGACACCAGAGGAAAAACAAGGTCCCGTCCGTACCCAATTCACTGGCTGAACGTATGACGCCCGGTTCGTTTCTTCTAGAAAACCAAAGAGCACCTAATAAGCAGCGGGAGGCGGGTTGGCACCTACCTAGCAGGCAAGTACCTCGTTACCGTACCTAGCCCGTCTATTTTTGGCAGACCAATCACAGACGCTCCCGCAAAGTCGTTGCCTGCCGAAATTGGTAGCTGCCCCATAGCAGCTAGACACTGAATGGCTAACTCCTCGGGTACCTCCCTGTCGCCCTCTATACCCCGGGCCTAGGTACTTCGGACCATACCTACATTACAGCTACAGTAACAGTAACAGTAACACCCTGCTCAGCGGGAGATGTTACCAACTCGAGGGGCCTTGCAGCTGTGAGGTTGCAGGACATCATGCAGTCCCCGTTTCTCGGGCCCGTTATTGGCCTGTCGTTCTCCGGCCTTTATAGGCGATTGACCCCATACCTACTACGGACATATACACGGAACGCTTTTTTGGTGTGTGGCCTCGTCGTCGTCGTCGCGAGGCTGGCGAGGCTGCTTCTTCTTAGGCACCAATTAGAACCCGGAATATTTGCCAGTCTATCCGGTATACCACGGCCAAGGACCTCAACGAACTGTTTCGCCCTGGATATGCAAATGAAGATTACGCACCCGTCCCCGATTGTGGGGTCACCTTGGGTGTTATTAGCCAGCGACTTTTCCCCACGCAACGACCTCTCATATCATAAGTCTAACCTCGCTCATCGGCAACAGGTTACTAGCACACTATATGCGTGGATTGTTTCGTTCGGCGTTCTCGGTCTTAGTTCTCGGGCTTCCTAGATAGCCGTGTTGACCGATTGTCGTTTCTCGGGCATGTGCTGGCCGCATTGTGACGCCTCGACAGATCTGCAGTGCTGCTGTGGCAGTTGAACCTAGTGCAGATCAACCGAAGCAGATGTTGTAGGTATCCTGTTATTTGTGGGAAGCGAAGTGGGACGGAATAAGTAGAAAATAGAACCAAGCTCCGCTTAATTGTCCGTCGCAACCGAACATGGGCACTGTGGATATGCGTGCACGCTACGTCTTCAGCCAATTTATGTGTATTGACCTATATTCTATCTCGCCAATACTACTGCTCCGCGTATTGCTGAGAGCACCAATCTAGGTGTGTTGTAGTTGCGCCATCGTAGCCAGACGATGCGTACGCAAGAAAGCTGTTGTTACAAAGGTGAATGACACGAAACTGGTCGGTAATCCGGCTGCACCATGCAGACCGTGAAAATCGAAGTTCCGCAGGCGGAGCAGGCCCAGCGTGCTCGGCTTTTCCAGCATTCCAAAAGCCTGGCTCAGCTTGCTGTAAGCTCAGGACGCTCAAGAGGAAAACAGAAATACCTGCTCCCTTGCCCAGGGTTAAGGATACAGGTTGGTGTTACATGGGACCGCGGAAAAGACCCGCCGTGCAGGGGATTTTCCCGAATGAGTCAAGATCCAGATCCAGATCCAAAGAAAGCTGAGGGAGGCAGGGAAGAGAAAGCAACAGAGTAGAAACGACGTGAAAGAGGAAAGGACTTGAAGGAAAACAAGAAACCGCCTTGCCAATACCCATGAGAGAAAAACCGCAAAAACCTCGACCATTCTTCCAGATAACGCCTGGTATAGGTGTTCCAACCCTCGCTCCAATGCAGAAATTCAACCCTCAAGATGCTGCGAAGGTGGACGAGAGAAAAAGCGAGAGCAAACCCCAAACAAAAAGAGAGAAAAAGTGAAACCCCCAAAAAAAAAGAAACCGACCCAATTACCCTGTTTCATTTCGATATTCCCCGTGAGATAGTCATGCAAGCCGTGCTGTGACAAAAGGTAAACATATGCCGAGCCGTAGTATCCCGATCTCTTTTGTGTGTCCTCGTGTCCCGATGCAGTTACAGATTCCCTCACCAACGCTATGCCAAACCAGTCATCAGGAAAGAAAGGATAAATCAACCCGTACAAGGAAAACCTGAGCAGAAATGACCATGAGGTGTACGTGGTGTCAAAGTCGTGTTCGTATCTGCTAATCGGTGCCAAAGGAAAACGGCCGCTGTATATGGGAACGGGCAGAGAGTGAGATTGGATCGTCTAGGGTAACATCTGATGGCGTATAATATTTTCCCGAATTTTTTTTCGTCGTCTATATGTCTTCGATAAATTTGATGCGTGTCTCATGGCATCCATGGCGTTCGTTAACTGTCAGATCACATGGCGGGGCTGTTTTGGCGGAGGGGAGTCGACGTCGATAAAATGCGGTCATGGCCAACGAGCAGTACAGATAACTGCGAAGGCCGGTGGAACGGTGTCATACCTCCCGATCTAGGTCTGAAAGAGTACAGGTACGTGACCCAGTACCTGTACTCGAACCTCAGCAATGGTGGAGAATGCCACGCACTGCAGCCCATCACCGAAGACGACACCCTTCATCGGTACCGGGGGTGTGATGCCTGGTGTGAATGGCTGCTGTAGTATCCCGAGTCCGAGTAGGTTGGCGCCGCGGAATACGCCCCGGAACTGGCTGACTGAGAGTGGTGCTGGCAAGCATAGCCCACCAAAATTGTTCGCTTCGTGACGGCGTGTCCTGGCTGACCATATGACACACATCGATCTACTGCATGTTGGTAGTAGAGGCATCGGCAAGCCGAGTAGAGCTCAACCAATTGGTAGCACATTGTGGGCCGCGCGGTAATCTTGAAGAGACGAGGACGATAATGATGCTAGTACGGTCGTCGAATAACCTGGCTGAGATAGCGGCAAGGCAGAAAGAGGCAGGGGCGACGATGCGTATAAGTGAATTGGCTTTTATGTTGGAAGGGTGTGTGTGGGTGTGTATATGTTTGCTCGGATGAGTGATGTAGGTATAAGTCGACGAGGAATGGTGAAAGCAGAAGAAGACGGGAGCAGAGGGGAGAGCAGCAAGGAAAGTGATATATATAAAATAAGTAGAAGCCGACCCAGGCAGAGGATACGAATAGGAAAGGACGGGAAAGGTGAGAGTGTGCAGGTGACTGGTATGAGTCGAACGAAGGACTCTCCGGCAACTCTCGACAAGAAGAGGCATCGTAGCCTTATACCCGCTTTGCAGCCTGGCGAGGTTGCGCGCAACGCCATGGCGGGCAGGGGGGTACCTCGCAGGGGCGAAGGCAGCGAGTGACGACAGTCTCACTCGATTAGTCGTCCTGACTTAGGTAAGTCCGTACCTACCTATCTCTTGCATGCACTTACATGCAGGTCAACCAGATCATGGATGGACGATGTGTACCTTACCTACCTGGTAGTGTTCGTACATGGGACAAGAGGGCGCAGGGGGGGGGGGGAGGGGGGGGGGGGGGGGGGGGGGGGTGTGGATTGGGGGGCAGGTGCCTTGCTACGATGGGTAAAGAGCGATGTGATGCGAAGCGCAGCCATCGTGTGTACCTTGCGCAAGTACCTCTGTGGGATGGATGATGGCTGGACGGCGGACGGCGGGTGAGGATGGAATAGGCCCACTGGGCCGGGAACCAGAAGCAGACAGCAGCTTGAGGGCGCGCGCGCACTAGCGTTCGCATATGTACATAGGTTGCATGGCCGGTACGGTGAGGCGTATGTCAGTTAGACAGGCACGGGGCGCAGAGAAGAAGTGAGAAGATGCCTAGAGTAGGTATGCTTATTTCTCGGACGGTCAAGTGAGGTGGCTCGTGGCATGGCCTCCCTCTCACTCACTGGAGTTAAGCAGGGGCAGGATTTACCAGGTTAGGCGTGGGGTGTTGGATTCCAACTGGTCCTGTCGGGCATGTCGGCCAGCGGGATGGTGGTGTTCTGGGTGTGTGGGTGTGTGTGTATGCGATGTGTATGCGATGTGTATGCGATATGTATGTGTATAGGTATGGGTATGGGTATAATGTGGACGTGTAGGACGAGGAGCAACATAGGTTTTGGTATGGGTGGATGGCCGGTGGACAGGATGGGAATCTTCTTTCTTCTCTTTTCCCCATCTGCTGAGGTCCAATCTTCTGGTGCCGTTCGGATCAGAAAGTTGCCCGCGCCCGTGTCTGGCCGGGGAATTTGAAATGGGAAATGGGAAAGTGACAAGTGGGTCCAGGCCGACCCGAGCAGCGAGATTGATGTTGTCCTACCTCTTCTGTTCCTACGAGTTTGAGTACCTTTCCTACATCAAAAAGTGCACCTAGCAACGGGCTACCTGCCCTACATACGTACCGAGCTAGGAAGTAGGTAGGTAAGTCCCTCCCTGCAGGGCTGATGGACCTTACTTGGAGATCTCCCTACTTGGCTGCTTGGGTACTGTAGTAGTAGTACCTAAGAAGGTACCCGTATTAGGCACTAGTTCCAGTGCGCTTCTCCCTGTAGAGAGAAGAGCGGCCGGTGTGGGTTTAGGACTTCCGTCAAATACCTAGGTACCTTCTTTGATGATACTGCCTACATGTATGTAACGTGGATAGTAGGATAGAACTCGGACATGTTCTGAAGTAGCATATACTTGCGCTTTAAACTTGCTGTGCACATGTAAGTGTGGGCATGTAGACAGTGGAATCAATCGATGCTGTGCTTGTGCTGCCAGCGTGTGATTTTTTCAGATGCGTACAGATGGATGTCCATATATGCATTGCATTGGATGTAGTACCTATTCGTATGAGCTGAAATTCATGGATGTGCGTAGCTCTAACCAGAATCACCTCGCCTGCATAGCTGAGTGTCGGCAAGTACGAAAATAAGAAGTATAAGAATAATTCTTGATTTTATGTTAAAAGGGAAAGAAAACCATGTGACTACACTGAACTGTCAACTTATAACAGCTAGCCCGGTAAGTGTTTAGGTATTTACCTGAGGTTGTAAGCACTTACCTACCTCTGACCTGTCGTGCTGGCTGAGTTATGTACCAACCTCACATGCGCCCACTAGACGCATATGCAGGTATAGGGCACACGAACTAACATGCAACGGAAATGGGCCAATCTTCCGTCGTTGCGCGCCGGCCCGAATTCCACATCCATTGAGGTGATAGGTATTGGTGCTGGAACTCGATATGCAATCCCGAATCCATTTAGATCCCATCCGAGTATCTTAGACACCTAGAAGCAGCTAACAACTACTCACATATGTTATCGTCAAAGGTGAAACCTTTTCTTTTTTAAGGGCTCAGCTAGGTACATGTGCCGGCTGCTATGACGGAGAGGATAATAATAGCGGATAATCCCGGCAATTACAGCACGCATTGCCGCTTATAGATTGCCCAACATAACGTCACGGCTCACCAGCGACCGGGATGCAGTCAGAGTTCATATGGATGTCTAAAGAAAGAAAATGCAGCCCTATTGTGCGACTAAAGGGGGTTGTTTCAGTTGGTAACTCTCAGTCAGGCCGTTTCCGTGCATCAATAATAGGAGGGGGAGGGAAGAGGCCTCAGATCCACGCCACCCGACTCGAAATTTCGGCTGTCGTCCGAATGACAGAATGACACCGGTGGCGACACCGGGCCAACTACCGTGCCGCCACGCGGCGCGAAATAGCATTACAGTTCTGATCCATCCACTACAGGAGCGATAGTAGAAATCAGCCTTGCGACTTTTAACTACCTACTTAGGTACAATCCAATCCATCGTATCCACCAAGAATAACCATGGCCCCCAGTATACTGCTATGGCGTTCAGCGAACCCCGTATAGTCCGGAAACAACCACGAAAGGTGTATATTAAACAGAGGCTTAGTCGTTATCAATGATACTCCTCCTACCCAGTTGTAGGCGTAACCTGTGAGACTTCCCGGGAGGATTCTGTGGTGTTTTCTTTGGCCTTCTACGTTGGTGGTCAGCAAAGGTCGGGATGCATGACACATTTAATGCCGAACGTGGTCAACCGAAATATCTAGCAATATCCATCAGAAGAAAGATGTCTGGTTACAATAAGTCCCCTAGGGATAAGATAGGTCTAGTTGTGGTTGCAGCTATTACAGTCATGGCTCAGAGTCCCTATGCCCGATGGCGATTGGCCGTCGTACGGGACCGCACTCGGGTTTATGACTGTCGCCGACACGGATGTGGCTTGTTGAAGCACCTGCTCGTACACCAGGTCTCCTAATTCCGCATCTCACAAGATCTTGATCTGTCAGACGTGAGGGCGCCGGGATAATGACGAAATCCGTTTTAGAAATACCCAGGGCCCTGGAGACGAAGCCCTGGCGCATACGGCTTACGAGAGTGCCTAGGGTATTGTACTCACTTGATAGAAATGGAGGCAGAGTCAAGTGCATCACGTTTCCAAGCTGGGGGCCAGACATCGCGAATAGCATACGGCAGCCCATATCATACATTGATCCGCTGTGTCTACCCCCAAATCCTCCAGCTCGGAAAGGCCTTTCATGAAATGAATATCAAATCCGCCCTCAAGCTGAAGTAGGTGGTTTTGTGAATCCGCTGCGCGTTGTATGCCGTGTCGAATGTGTGCGCGTGCTCCAATCCACGTATCGTATTTAATGTAGGACTTCAGCTCATGCTATGTATTATTGATATATGCAGATGTGTGTGCATGCAATACCGCGGTATACCAATACCTACCTACATACGTATATACACGTAGGTAGTAAGTGTGTTATGTAGTCCGGAAGGGACCACACCACACCCCTGAGTGAAGCTCAGGTCACGACCCGCCTGAGAGAATTCGTAACACAGCCCAATAGAAAATCTCCGTTACCGCCCATTTCACTGAATCCCCCCCGCGGACACAGCGCCCTAGGGTCGGTACGAGTGACGAGATGTACCGGTACCTTACCCTAATGCGCAGCAGCGTCCCTTAATCAGGTAGGACATCCAATTCAATGCATTCATTCCGATGGCATTCTTGAACGCGGGAGGCATCCATCATCTTGCATGCCCGTTGCAGGTGTTGTCTCTCTCGATAACACCTAGGCCCAAAACGAAACAAGTCCCAATCCTCGATCTTGATTCGAATCTCGCTCGACACCATCATGATCGACGTGGCTGCAACCAATTCCAGAGCCCTGGGTCTGTCACTACATGCATGGCTGACATAGGTACTACCTACACATACCTCGGTACTGGAAGTTTTCGTCAAACCTCGAGACAACAGGAGGGTAGCATCTTGAAGCAGGCATCTGATAGGAATTCGTTTTACCTATCTCTGGAGGTCCAGGCCTGTGGTTTTATTCATTTAGTTCGGTACCTAATCACCTATATTTGCGAATTTACCAATGGAAGGAGTGGGAGATATCTCCCGAACACCAACATACCCGAATAGGTATCGTCACTGCGTGCGTCTGGCATTTCTCACCGAAACGTCAGCAGCCCCGTCTATCTTCTGCCTACGATCACCTAGCGCGAGATGGTCAATCGCTTGGGAGGCGCAATGCCGTTATGCAGTCTTTTCTTTTCTGTCTGGTTCCAGGCCGGGACATGACAGCACGACCGAGTATGACTCCTCGCTGTTCGTCTAGTCACTCAGCGGCACGGAATACCAAGACTCCATTTCTCCATTCATGACATGCATCTCCCATGGTGCGTAGATCGGCGGAATCCGGTACCCTGATGGAAGATCTCGACAGGCTTTGCCTAACCGATCGGTCACCCTGTCAGCCCCATCCTCGGCCCTCGGGAGTCTGTCAGCCTTGTCTACAAGGCCGTTGTGATCTCATGCCTGCGGCAGTAGCACTAGCGTACGAAGAGTCATAGGGTACTTGCCTATTCCTACGACAGCGGAATCCACGATTGTGGGGTAGCGGTTCTCGCGATGTGCCCAATCGCTTTTTTACGTATCCTGGTAGACGCCGGCATACATAGTAGTTAAGTGGGCTTTCCCTCCTGGGCTCTCTTTTCTTATTCCTACCTGTGCCCTAGATGTAGGTACGTACGCTCACAGGGTTGAGTTATCGCTGTGGGTGTGGCATCGCATGACTCTAACCTACACCACTGCGCCCCAAAAGTGGCTGTCTGATAGACGCAGGACGGCCCCCAAACCATGACACAGCGGCCCCAGGAATCAATTAATAACCCGGTCTTGGCAGCTAGCTTCCCCCCATCGCGGCCTTTGCATCACGAAACCCGACAAGTTCTCCCGTAGCGACTCCACCGGCTTAACGGCGTCGCCGGCGGAAACATTAACAGATATCAGATTTACTGAGGCGGCACGCTCGGAACAATCTGTCACTGAGCCAGGCAGCAGCTCAATCTCTGCATATCTGTCATTGTCTGCACACCGAATCAGCGATCAACTACACCTTGGCCTACTTGTCCCCATTCAATTGCGTACGACCTCACTCCCGGTCCCGAACGGGCGAGTGCCTATGCCGCTACAACCCCACAATCCAGAGCCAGGGGATGTGTCCCACCCTGGTAACGCACTTCTAGCAGCACAGCTTAAAAATGAATTAGGTTAAAAAAAAATTAAGGCAGACGAGGTTTTCTGAATCGACTGTTTTCTAGGGACGTCTTCCGAGCCATTTTCTTGAAGGATATGTCTGATTCTGGTTAGGGTATCATCATCCTGCCAGGCCTATCAGTGTGGCTTTGCCCGCCCGCCTCTAGCGTCAGCCGCAAGCAGCGACCGGCCAAGCATCCTACTACATACATCGGATCGTAGCCTTGCAATTGCAATCGTTGCTGCCTCGAATCGTGCTTAGCTACAGCGGTGCGAACTTACCTATAGTTTCGGTTATCGCGTCTGCGAGATCTGCGCGTGTGGGATGAAAGACGGGGTTTGTGCCGAGGCTGCAAGACGTTTCTAGTGCGGCCCGCACCGTCGTTGTCGCAATTGATCCACTCATGCTGGCGAGCCGCGGAATCCTGACGAAGACCGAGCGGGCTCAGCGATTTAGCAGCTCTACTGCCTCGGGCCCGGAGCCTGGATACTTCGTCGCATCTATTCAACCCTGCTTCGGGGGTACCCACGGTATCCGCTTTTCCAGTCGGTTCCGGTCATCATGCTGCCCCTCTTCCGTCCACGGCGTATTAGGCATAAGGTGGTGCAGCTACATTCGAGCCGCAAAGGAACGCACGGTTGGGGGGGCGGACCTTTGTGGTAGGTAAGCTGCCTACTGAGCCTTGATGGTCTCACACTGTTTTTTTCTTCTCCAAAACGGGAGACATGTCCGAATGTACAGGCAGATCAACTATATGTAGGTTGACTTTGTCTATGGTGTGATCTTGACATCACTGCCTATCCCACCAGCGCCTATCCAAGCCTCAAGGCACGACGGATCATGATTCTGAGCTCAGTTAGCATATTCCGGTTATGGCGGCTTCATTCCTTGAATGAAACTATACTTCTGGCTGCCTACGCTGAAGGGTATCTCTCGGTTTCGTTTTCTTGTATCTGAATATAGTACCTGGGCATGATGAGCCAGCTGAATGGCCCGGATTCGTTCACGAACAACAGCACAGAGTCAGCCTCACTGACAGACTCCCCTGAGCCTCAACATCGATTAGGGATATCCAGGCCTGCCTCTTTTAAACGGTAGCGGAGAACGATATGCGTTCAGTTCGGGCACCAGGCTGTGCCCTGGATCACTTGTACCGAGGCCTATCCCGCGTATGTGGCGCCATGTGCTACCCAAGACATGCATGGTACTTGAAAATTCCTACTTCCGCTGTCTGGTCGGCGAAGGGCTCGTTGATTTTTGCTACCAGCTATCCAAGGGAAGGTAAGAGCACACCGAAGAGCCGTCCCCGCCCGCTTGCTATGAAGGAAAACATGTAGAGGCAGAGGCCGGGCAGAAACAGATCGGCGAAGGCGGCAGCGGCGTTCATTATTCTGCATTCAGAGATAGCCCCGGGGGTTGCTTCCTCGCATGAACGTACTTTGCGCCTCCCAACGGTAGGCTGCGGCAGTCTTAGGCCCCTACGGTTCCAGGCCACCGGGAAATGCTGTATAACCCGATCAGTCACACTACCCATATGACCCTGGGGCCGTGGAGGTGGAGGTGAACTCCCCCTTACGTGCGAAGATACGCATATCTAATTATACCTACCTCCAAATATATACCTATGCCGACCAAATATCTAGCCAACCCTATATCACAGCCCCTTAGCCCCTTAATGTCAATCATATCACAAGCACCAAACTATCACGACGTACGTTTTCTGATAGATAAAAATATCTCGCAAAACTCTACAAACTACGAGGCCCCAGTATGGCGGAAGATGTGATTATGAGGGGTCTGTCCCAATGCCTGCAGGAAAAGGGGTGTGGGAGAAGGGGGCAGTGTCTCTCATGGTGCATGTGAAAACGGTACTGAACATGATCAGCGGCGCAAGACAGGCACTTGCGAACGAAATAACAAACGAATGCGAGAAGGTGGGGAAGAAGTAAAGGAATAGGACCAGTCCAGACAATGCCGCCTCGCGTAGCCGCAACAGTGCTTCCTCCTCCGCTTCCATCTCTGTGCCATCAAGAGACAGCAGACAGCACAGGGACATGATGTCTTGTCATACACACATGAAACAGCCAAATCCGAATGGAGAAGGGCGGTATGGTACACCTCGGTAGTAACCGTAATACTGATGCAGGTTTCAAATGTCGTATCACCTCAGCGTCTAGCCGGCTCAAATACGTCACAACATACGTGGAGACTTGCTATTTTGGCCTTGTGGTTCTTATACGAAGATAGTCCTAACTCCTCTGTAGACATTTGCTGTCTTAGTATCAGTCTACATACCTCTACTCCTATCCGCCCTGTCTCATTCTGCCTTCAATAGCCACTTATAACTTCGGGGCGTTTTACAATCAACTACACTCACTGGGCTTACTTTCGCATAATCACCTTATCCTCCACGTCACACATCACGAGCCAAATTTGGAGAGTTAGCCTGAGGCCTGACTGCCGAAAGTATCGACCATAGTTAAATCTCATAAGCAGGTATCATGGACATTACTCCATGCACTATATTTCTCTAGTTCATCTTCCAAACGCTTTACTGCGTTTGCCTACCAACGTAAGGCTCTCTCACCATGTGATCGCCAAAAATACGAAACGCAGGGGATTTCTACGAGTCCCTCCGGACCGCCTGCCAGAGGCGCTCCATCCCTACGGGAGTAAAGTCGAGGTGCCGCTTCGTGTAGAAATACCCCTTGCTGACTGAGTTTGTGCACCGGGATCTGCCTTAACTGCTGTTCGTGCGCCTCGCGGCGCGAGTCTTCGAGCCTGGCGGTATCGCCGTCGAAGGCCGTGAGGCGCTTGACCGGGGCGTCTCGCATCCAGAGGCCCTGGGGGCCACCAGCATCCGGGACGCCGCGCGGCGAAATAATTCTTAGTGTCGGCCCCACTGGACACCGACCGTCGACCTTCGGCCACCGGGAAGCGTGACCGATCGGCCATGGGCCGCCGGAGCCCACATCCGCGGCATGGGTGAGTTTCCATCGCTGGTCTGCAAGAACCGCCCCTCCGCGTACCCGGGCGCAGCGGGGGGTGGCGGCCTCCTTGACCTTGCCTCAGGGGCTACCTACCAAGGACGACCTCCGCGTTGGACGTCATGATCTTGGGGACAGACAGCCCATTGACCGCGGCATTATTTCCTACATAAACGGCACCGGCAGAGGAGTCCGGTGCTGGACAGCAGCGCGGTCATGATCCTTGATGGTGACGGGCGACGCGGCGATAGTCGACCAGGCCGTGACCCGGTGGTGGAAGAACCGTTCGTTGGACGATTCGAGCGCCGTTCGAGCTTGGGTGATGTCCCAGGCCCAGCTTGCGCATGAAAAAGCCAGCGCGGTCTTCCCTGGTCAGCGCGGCCTTGCTAACTAGCCGGTCGTTCGCCCGTTCCGGGTTCGACTCGAGGCCAAAGCCCTCTCTACCAAGGCCAGCTTCCCGGCTTGAAGCAAGCCTATCTCCGCCAGTGCCCCCTTGCGATGTTTGCTGTCTTGGTCGTGGTAGTTCAGCATGCGATATTCCGTCATCACCTCTGGATAGATCGGGGAGGGGTCGAGACCGAGCTCGACGGCTATGTTCGACTGCCAATCACATGAAAAATATACCTGGCTTCTCCCTAGCCCTTCATTCTATCCCCCCGGCTGCAGCGTCAGCTTGCAAATTGCACCGAATCTTAGATACATAAGAATGTTACACCAGAAATGCCCCAAGTCAGCAACTATAAACGGCGTAGAAAGGTGCGTCAGGGGTGTGTAGGATCTAGGTGCTGATTGAAGAAGAAGAAGAAAAAAGGATATTTAAAGGTCTTACTCACTAATTCGATCCCGCCCCCCTTTTCGATAACCGAAGCGGCAGAGAAGCTTCGCCATCTCTCATTAGGCGCGCTAGCGCATTTCAAGCACATGTATGGAAGTGGCCAAACCCCCATAGGAGGTTTGGGCATGTACCCAGGCCAGTAGGTAGACGACGGCAATGAACGGCCAAGTCATTCCCATGTCTCGCGCACACCTTCTCCCCTCTCTGCCACTATCTTCATAGATAAATCCGCTAACCCATCTACACATATGCCGACCGCTATACCCAAACCCATGTACGTATATGCTCTAGAGATGTACAATCAACCTGCCTTACTATCAACGCAAGGATCGCCTACCTTCAACTCCTGAGATCTTCTGCCCTCTTCTTGAATATTCGTGAAGTCAGTGGCTAGAACCAGGCCAACGGCGAGCGCAGAAAGGATCCCCTACATAGACACTGACCCATCCATTGCTAACCCCCCCATCCATCTAGAAGGAAGGAATGGTAACACCAAGATGACTGGCTCCCACGACAATGACGATGGTGGTGTTGTTGATGAGTGAGACGCCTTGATCCCTAGCCGAGCCTTGCATTGATGGCATTGTGGTGGGCGTTCCTTCACCTTACCCTCCTTCCTCGTGGCTCTTCTCCCCCCTCCTTCCCATCCTCCGTCTACCTAGGTATTTTCTTTCTTCCTGCGTCGGGCGTTGTGGCGTCTCGGGGCGGCTTTTGTGGGCTTGCCTGGCCACGTAACTTGGCGTTTCTGCTGACCTATTATGTTCAACGGCCGACCTACCTACCTATCTGGGCAACCGCGGCGAAGGGCCGGACGAATCCTCTCTCGTTCACCAGCAAACTGAGAGGGGTCTGGGATTAGCTGCGCGCGGAACGGTTAGGTGTGTGTGTGGCTGATTCCTCCGTATTCACCTGCGTATTCACCTGCGTATTCACCTGCGTACTCACCTGCACTCACTCCTTCGGCGGGCTTCGGGCAAATCTCACGGGCCGGTTTTATACGAAACTCAAAGTACGTATACACACACACAAACACACACCCCCCTTCACTCTCACTCCTCTATACGGTGAAGAACGCGCGCAGAACACAACTTCAGGCAGAACGGGGGAGTATTGGTGGTGTCCCTAAACACGTTTTCATTTTTGTCACAGGATGGGTATGCCCTCTCAATATGTGTCATCCCCTCAGAGACACTGCCCACCTGTCCACCTGCCTGCATGCCTGTCTTTTTCTATCACGTACATCCCCCCCATCTCTCTCCAACTGCTCTCTCTCTGACAGCCCTGCTCGGCTAATGGCTTGACTACCCCCAGTAGTACCATCTTGTTGTGAGTGCCACGGTCTGATATAACACATATGCCATATTGGTACACTTGCTTTCAACGCTCAACGGCCGTGGCAAGTACTGCTGAGGGTTTCTCAAACCTAAATCATCTTAACAATGATTTTCGCATAGACTCCCCGTCATTAAAGTGATATAATACATACGCCGCACGAAAGTAATACTTTGGAACAAACCCCTCCCTTCTTATGAACTTCCGCAACTATGACGACCGAAGCAAAGCACGCGCGACTGTAAAGCCATGCCAATGCTTGCTGGTGCCCCAAATGCCGTGTGTTTTGAATCAATGGCAAGGGAGACTTCGATAGTCCCGTTGTGGTATATGGCGAGGGAACGTTGAAAGAAGAACGCAGATAAGATGAAAAACACTGATGTAATGTAATGGTCGTGGTCGTTCGGGGCGGAAAAGGGAGAAAGGAGAACATGAGGATATAATCGGGATGCTCGCTGCTGGGGAGATTCGTTTCCTCAAGATATTCACAATACATCGCGCCGCCGGCGCCGGAAATGCGTCTATAAAATCCACAGTTCGAGTTTCCCGCGCTGTGGTATGCCGTCGAAAAGAAATACCCAAAAGAAAAAAGAACCTCATAATGCATGCATGCTAGAAGACTCAATCTCAACACCACATCGTACCCTGCGCCAAGATGCATTCGTTCAAGCTCGTCGACTCATGGCAACATTGGCTCCCGCCGAGGCCAAGTCCTGTTTGGCACTAACGCTTCTTCGCCCAGCCACTCGCGGGAGGCCGCTGCTATTGCCGGTAGTGGTAGACGAAATCGCATTGTTGGCCCCACTAGCCCGTTTCGTAGTGCTCATGTTCGTCAAGCCCGTGAGGCCAGACGTCCGTCTCGGTCCAGAAACGACTTTGTGCGGGCTAGAATTGCTCGCGTCGCGGGGGCGCAGGACTGTGCCGCTCTTCCCCACTCCAGGTGGTTCAGGCAGGGGCCGGGGCGCCGAAACAGTGTTGTGGCGCTTCACCGGCGAGTTTTCGCGTGTCCTGGGAACGGGTACCGAGGTCTTCTGACCGGTGATGAACTCGTGGCGGATGGCTTCTTCAGGTTTCATCCGACGGTCCGGGTCCCACCTGAGGCAGCGCGTAAGGAAGTCGAGGAACGGCTCTTCGTCACATTTGATCGCTTGTTGGAGCGTCTTGGAGGACGGGCGCCGCCTTCTGCCCTTGGAGGACACCGTCAAGCGTGGCTTGCCTAGCGAGTCGAAGAACAACTTCTTCCTCGTACTCTTCTCGATCAGGTGCTTCTCAGGCGGCCCAAACACCTCCATGATACATGCCAACTGCTCCTGCTCGTTCTCGCCGGGGAATATGGGAACACCGGTATACAGTTCGGCAAGGATGCAACCCAAACTCCACATGTCGATGGGCAAGCCATATGTCATCCCCAGGATTACTTCAGGGGATCGGTAGAACCGCGACTGGATGTAAGTATATACCTTCTCGTTCTCGAAACAGCTCGAACCAAAATCGATCACCTTGATCTCGGAGTGCATGGGGTGCCGCAGTAAAATATTTTCCGGTTTGAGATCGCAATGGATCACCTTGTGTTGCTTGAGTAGATTGAGTGAGCTGAGCATCTGCTTAGTAAAACGCCTGATGAGCTTGGTGGAGAAGCCGCGGAAGGCATTGGACTTGATGAACTCATAGAGGTTCATGTCGAGCAGCTCGGTCGAGATGCAGAGATGCCCCCGGAAATAGAAGCTATGTGTGAAGTTGACCATGCTGTACTTGTTCTTGGGATCCTGCGATTCGTTAGTAAAGGGCGCAACATCGAGGCAATGGCAACAACTCACCCATTCGCGAAGCTTTTGTAAAATGTTGACTTCGACAAGAGCCTGCTGATGGAATCTCTTCTTATTGCGAATGATCTTCACCGCAACAAGTACACCGGTCTTGTGATCTATACACCTCACTACCTGACCGAAACTACCCTTTCCGAGGACGTCGACGATCTCGTAGCGATATGCGAGATGGTCACCTGGGACGATCGTGTAGTCTCCACGATCATCGTCGTAGCCAAAGTTCGGTAGATTCGAGTTCAGGTCGCCGATAACCTTACTGGCATTTTGCGTTCCACAAAAGTATATGTCACCGTAATCCACGATCTCGCCTCTCTCGTATCTGTTCAGCATAGCCATTTGGATAGCGTCATGGGGCCCAACCCGCTCCTTAGACGTCGCCCTCTTGCGGAGTGCATCGAGGGTTCGAGCTGCGATTTCCGTCTCCTTTCTCCTCGACGCTAGCTTCCTCATCTCGTCCTCGGCAACTTGGTCGTCCTTATCTAAATCGGCCGTGTATCCATCGTTTTGCCTCACAGACGCAGCCGATGGTCTCGGGCGAAGCAGTTTCTGCACGGCTGTAGTCCGAGGCTGCGACGAGGTCTCGATCATAGAACTGTTGCCGACATCCTTCTTCGTGCTTTGCCAAGGCTCAGCCCGTATCTTCTCTTGCGAAAGTGCAGTAGTTAGACTGGACGCGGAGCTCTTTCTACGTTTGGTTTCCAAATACGACCCAGATGATTTCACAGCATGACTCGGGCTAGGTGCCTTCGCCGAATTGAGATTCATAGACGCCGAGACTGGTATTCGCGGCGGCGGCATGCTCTCCTGGCGCCCATGCTTGTCCGGCAATTTGTCAACGGACCCGGAGGACGCATGATTACCGCTCTTTGAGTTGCTCCTCTTCCATGACAGGCTTAGCTTTCTTCTCAGATTACTCATTGACGAGGGCGTCTGAGGTTCCTGGGGTTCCTCCGGGGTGGGTGGCGGCGGAGGGGACTTAGGCGTAGGTTTCGTCACCTTCTGTGCTCGCGGACCGGTTGGCTTCTCCTGGGGTCTTGCGACGGTCGAGGTATCCGCCGTGATGGCATGGCTGACGTCTCCGACCGTCTTGGACTTGGTCATATGGTTTGCGAATAAGTCGCCGCCTTTGGGCGCAGATGATGAAAGGAATGGGGAGACGGTAGGTTTGCGAGACTGGTTGTTTGTGGAACCCCCCAGCAATGACTCCGATGAGCTCGTGACGTCTTCTCCAGTCGGGCTCTCCAGTCGATTGGTATGGATCGAGCTGCTGCTCCGTGGGGCGGACTTCTCCGGATCTCTGTCCGCGCGACCTCTAGAAAAGAAGGAGCTTTTCGATGCCGTCATGGGGGTCGTAGGGGTTTTAGTCACTTTCCGGGAAGGCGTTGGACTGCTATCATCGTAGCCTTGCTCGCGCAGGGCTGCAATTTTCGACGCCGTAGGAGTACTCAGAGGACCTAGATTAAGTGGTGGGAGTCGAAGAGGCTGCAAGTTCTTCCGTGGCTGGTGTCCATTGACCTTCTGCTCAATGTCGGAAGAAGGGCCTGCAACTGTCTTTCGTGGAGCATGTTTGCGGCTGCTCGGTTTGCGCTGTGCTTTGCCCTGCAGTTGCTCCTGAGACGGAGTATTCGAGAGCGTTCCCGTGGAACTACTATTCACACTACTAGTGTCGAAGTAAGCAGATTTTCTCTTTTCAAGGAAAGATAGCTCTGCTGGGGAATTCTTAGGCGATTCATAGGCTTTGGGTATCGCAGGAACAGGCGGAACATCCTCGTCTTCTTCGGCAGGAGGTGGATTGCTTATGTTCAATGATTTTGGGGCCGGCAGCCTCGAAGCCGGACCGCCTTGTGAAAGCGTGCGCTGTATCGACCCCGTTGAAGTCCTGTGCGTATTGAGACTCGCGGTCGAGTTAACAGATAAGCCAGAGCTGTAGGATTTCCTATTATTGAAATCTGGGGTCGTTCTTGAAGAGGATGGCGTTGAGGTTGTCTTTCGGGGAATCATGGATGGGGAGCGTGACTGAGGACGCGTATCAGAGGGAGGCGGTGGCACATCCGCAGTCTCTGGCGGGTTCTGAGTCGGATTCTGAGTCGGGTGAACCGACATACGCTTCATCCGCTGGGCGTCTGTTGGTGAGATGGTTCTAGCACCCAGCCCAGTCGCATGTGACTGAGCACCGGGCATAACCGATATCCTCCGCGCCGAATTTGGCGTAGAGCCCTTCGCGCCCGCCTTTGGCGATCTCGGAAAAACAGCCGAAGTCCGACTTTGGCCGGGACTGAGGGCATTGTTGCTGTTAGCGCCAGCTGATAGGTTAGTCGATATTCTAGGCGCAGGCTGCACCGAGCGAATTCTTGAAGCTCGCGAAGGATCAAGGTTGCTTGAAGTATCGTTCGATCGCCCACTAATATCCATCGAGGTTCTCGTTGATTCGGGCGCGCCTCTTTCATGGGATATGACACTTGGTCTCCTTCTTTGTGTTCCTCTATTCCCATAATCGGCATCAATGCTTCCCGACTTCCTGGGCGGTTTGATGATATTGCTACTAGACACTGGCGGATAGTGATTTTGGCGCCTATTTCTCATTGCCGCGGGTGCCGGCGGGGCGTCCATGATACTTGACACAGACGCGTTGGAACCACTGCTCGCATGCCTACCCGAGGTACTTGGCCTACCCGAGGTGCTTGGCCTTCTCAATATGGAACCAGACCTAGAGGGTCTTGTGGCCACGTTGGGGGTCGGATTCGGCTGCACCGCGCGGATCGTTGCTCCATTATGGGAGACGGTAGAGGATGGGCCGGCCATGCCGTCCGGCAGAGCCCTCTGGTCGAGGATACCCCCCTGACCGGATGGGGCAGGAAATTGAGTTAGCTTGAACTCGGTGGAGGCCGATTCGAGACTGCTCTGGAGATCATCGAAGCTGACAGAGGGCAGAAATTCGAAGGAGTTCGTGGTAGTATCGTCTAAGTCACCCGCAGCACCATTCCGACCGAAAGAAAACAGAGAGTGGTTGTTAGAGGACGATGCATGGAGCATTGGGCCGCCGGAGTGGAGAGTTGTCGGCTTGTTTATGGGGTTCACGTTTTCCTCGCTCCTGGACCATGTGGAGTCAGTATCTACTATGTATAGAACCGGGAAACGACAAGGTACGAGGGGTATATCAGATTGTCTGTGGGTTGTCGGAGGAAGATGCAGCGTGGAAGACGCACGATCGAGTCGGAGACTGCGCAGCTGGTCTCGGGCCAGCAGGAACCTCACGATCCCTAATCATAAGGAATCACGGGGCGGGCCTGAGCGGGAACTGATATTGGTAGTCGTAAGAATATGAGAGACGATTGCGACAGGCGCTACCGAGCAACAATTCCCCCCTTGAACTTCGCGATCAATCTCAGTCCGGCTAAGGAGCTGAGGAGGACGTCAATGCTACCGCATACCGGGACACGACACGACGCGGCTCGCTGAACGGTGTACAGGCGCGGCTGGAGGGAAGACGCAGACGGGGGCGAAAGCAGAAAAAAAACACACAGAAAAGACGATGCAAGCCTGCAGAGCGTGGGCTGAAGCAGCTGACCGACTTGATGTTGTCGAATGAAGGTTCACGAAAAGGGTTGGTTGGTTGTTTTCATTAAGGGAAAGAAAATAAGAGGTCGATGGGGCTGATCCACCCGGGCCCAGGACGGCAAGCCAGAGAGCAGCAGGAGGTCTATGAGATAGGGTGCGTACTGTACATGCGAAGTAGTCTGTCGCCGGTCTGTAGCGGGCACGCACAGTTCACCTGTCCGCCTGTCCGCCTGTCCGCCTGTCCGCCTGTCCTGAATCAATCAGCCTCAATCTGTCAGGGCCGCTGCAGAAGCGCGAACTGCTACTGGCGGGCACTTGATAGGAGGTGGGATAGTGGGACGGCGCCCCGGCCGCTACCACATGTGGTCACTATTAAAACAAAACTTAGTACCTGAAGCCTAGCGGTACCCGCTGCGCATGTCAGGTAAGGTAGGCGTCAGGGACTGCCCGGTAGATATGTACAGTACATATTGGACATACGTAGAAGTGGATTTTCTAGTAGGTAATGAACACGCCAAAATCTTCTCTTTGCCCTCCTCCCCATAGCCTACATACATACAGATCTGTAGGTCGAGCCAGAACACCAGCTTGCCTACCTACCTGTTGCCTTTTCCAATTGTCCTTTTCGTTATCCCCCTCCCCTAACAATTTTATTGTTACCTCACTACCTAGGTAGAGCGTATGTAGGTAAACCGCTTATTTGTAAGTCGTCGACACGTATGCGCCTTCGATGACCTAGGCCATACAATGTGTCTGTGTGCGACTTGGACCAATCTGTCGCGTTATCACGGAGTAGTGGCTAGGAGGTATGAATGCCGGAGGCAAGCAACTGAACTGTGCCGTAAACAGCCCAGATTTGGTAGTAGGGAGGGTCATGGTTTTTGTCTGCGACTTGGGTTTGTTGATACAACAAGGGACGTGAACTGCCCTCCATCAAATTGGATTGTAGCACCTACCACAAGTTCGGGAGTTTTTCTCATTTGATGGCAGATCCGCAGCCGACATCATGACCATTGTCTGGCCTTTGGTGTTACCAGTCCCGAAACAATGACGACTTGTTGGCCCCGACCAAATTTCCTCTAATAACCTCAATTACCCTGCGACTGCCGTGCTTCATATATGTGTTCATCGATGTGAGGGGGGTCGTGATGTGGGAGCGTTAGGCCCTGGACATCAGATGGTTGCCCGGTGGGCGAAGGAACATCGGCTTCATCCTTGCTGTGCATCGGACCTTGTTTTTCTGCTCGACAACTACACCGAATTTGCTGAGTTGCATCGCCAGGGGCGTCTCGATACGTCTACTATGTATGTATTCGCATTCCGTCCGGCTGAGCTGTACCTATCGTCCCATCAAAAACCAACTAGCTGGGTTAGTGGTTATGTAGTTGTGTGTAGTTGGTAGCTGGTAGGATGCATCATGCTGCCAGGGCCCATGGGCTCCATCTCCGTCCCCCAACATCGATGGGTGCATGCTCTTTGCTGGTTTGCGGGGCACGATATCTACGCAGTATTGGCTTTTGTTGATGCAACTTGTCCACGTCCTCTTCTCCAGTGAGATGGCCAGCAACCGCACGACCCGCATGAACAGCCTTCTGCCGTGGGGCCAGGCTTAGCTGAACTACCTTGGGTATATCCCATCCCTCCCCTTTTCTCTTTTTAAACAGCAAGCACATGTATGTAGGAAAATGGGAACTTGCCCCAACCCGCATACGGAATCAACAATTTACTGGCCGCGAAAAGGGGAGGGGCTCATGTATAGTTGGCGGATAATAAGAATCCGCCACATGTTTACCTATTTTTTTCTCAGTAGCCTCTTACTACTATCTACCTACTGCCTGCATGTTTACAATATCTAACCTACCTAAGCTTTCACCGCCTGTGAATCGGGTCGCCTACTCCCCGGGTCAACGGTGCCTCTAACAGCCGGGTATCGATCTATCACTGCGTAGATCGTAGTAAATGAGATCCTATCCTGGAAACACGCGTATCCCTACTGCGCCGGCCAAACTTGGCCGTGGAATGTTGCCAAGGAATTTATATACTACAGCATTGCCGGTTAGTCGCCTTTACGCCGTAGGCGGCTTTGCCGTGATCGTCAGGGTCCAGCCTGGTAAACCCCCTTTCCCGCCGCAGGACTTGATTCGCGCCGCGATAATAGCCCCCACCAATTCTGATCGTATAATCCCATTTGACCGTGTTGGGTCGCTCCATGTGTACACATCTGAGTAGTCGACTTCCAGGAAATTAATGTTAAATGGTGACGATTCGGAGCAAATTGGCTTATAGTTGTAACATACCACAAACTCCATTTACCTACACGCATTATCAACGTAGCCCACACCTCTCTACCTCAAGCTCCAGATGTCAATTCCGGCGATAACAGTTGAGAGGTAGCATAGGTTCGTGACTGAAGATAAGTAATTCTGTCATTTCAGGCCTTCTTCCATCGTGAATTCGCGCTAGATCACTATACTAGTGTATCCCATTTGCACAGCGTAGGTTCCAAGCGTAATATCGCAAACTCAGGCCATTAGGAGGACATTATAATGTGAGCGCTGTGACTGCCCCCCCTCGCGGTTTTTCGTTCCCACCGATCCCCTCATCACAACTGCCTCATCAGCTATATTCTCAATGGCAAGTCATGAACCTATCGCGAGTAAGGGGACGTTTGTTTCGTCGGGGCGCGGCACCGCCTTTGTCATATAGAAGTGGGGTGTTTCTATCCTCGTCTCATCGCCATGCAGTATTGCAGCTATCCGCATCGCAGCCGAGACTATAAGAACAACCTCCAGATACCCAGCCAAGCGAGACCCATCGACGTGGCCGCGATGCCGAACCTGCGACTGCGCATCCCGAACATAGACTTGCTGGCCAGGATCTGCGCGCGCTGCTTCTCGAGTTGCGACTGGCCGGAAAAGTAGCTGTAAGCCGCGAGACCAAGGAACGCGCCGCCGCCTAAGCCATAGAGAACCCTGTCAGCTGATATCGCAGCACAATCCTCTTTATGCGGATGTCTAAGGGTTGTTGGAGGGCGGGCCGGAGGGAGAAGATATCGGACCAGGAGCAACGCAAACCCCAGGCAACTAACCTATAACTCTACAAGGCAAGCAGTCCTCGCCACGATCCTGCTTCAGAAGCTCATTGAGATCCTCCGGCTTGTCAAGGTGTCCGACCGTTGGCACTTTGTCCTTACTCATCGTGGTGAAAAGAAAAGAATTGGTTGCGGTGCCGGCTGACGTCGGGTGGATAAGGTAAGAAGCTCACCTTTTTTTCAGTAGCCGAAAGAGACCTCACAGCTTCCAAGGTTAAATAGGATTGGGTCCGTGCACGAAGCGCTACCTAGGTAGGTAGGTAGTTCCCACCTGACGTACATTTCCACACCTACATAAGATGCCTACTATCAAGTACTTACTCAATACATACCTTAGGTAATATAACGTGAAGCTACCTAGGTAGTTAGATTTCACTATCTACAGTCTATTTCCTTGCTAAGATAAGTTGCTTCATACATCATCAACCCGAGGACTCCTGTCTTCCCTAACGTCCTCCTAACGTCCTACACCGACTTCATGCCTGGGTCCGGCCCCTCGGCCTCGTGTACAACAAAGTATCTAGAGAACAGCCAGTCTGTAAGCTTTCTTAAATAAGCCATACGATAGCCGTGTATGGAAAGGGTTCCATGTCGGTTGAGCGTTAGTAAGGCTGGAGCATTTTGCGGGGGCGGGGGTTAAGCTCCAACTCGTCAACTTTTTTGTTTCCATTACGGTTGCGTTTCTCATCGTGCTCATAAGCAATGACAATCTCAAGAGAGAAAAGAACATGGATTCTCAGAGTCATACAGGGTATTCGTTCTCATGCCATCTCATTTCAGAGAGTGGGATATGAAAAACGACTCACTTTTTGACTTGGTCGACGTTCCTATCTATGTCTATCATTCGTGTGGATGTTGCCCTCATCAGATCTACCACCTATGGATCCAGAGAGGCTGCGGCTGGGACTTCAACTTCTGATGTCAAGATTGGAATGGTAGAAAGAGTCTAATCCTCTAGTAGCTATAGGCGTGGCCGGCAAGCAGATTCAGAAATAGCCAGAGAAGAGATAGCGACGAAGGCTCAGTATAGTGATGCTTATAAGGGGAAGGGAACAACTCCGCCCATGGTACCTGATAACGAGGAAGTCAAGGGGCAAGATATGCTATAGTAGTAGCTAACTAGACTACTAGTGAAGAATGACAACCTGTTATACCTAGGTACTTTCAACGTTGAAAATATAAAGTTGGCGACGTGATACTTGACTACTAAGTCAACATAATATCTAATCTGAAGTCGATCCATTGGAACTTGCTGTCGGTCGGTAATGATAACCTGTATAATGTTGTAAGTTGTGACGAATAATAGAACTGGGCTAGCCCCTATATTCACTATGAGAAGGGCATGAGTGGACTTGAGTAACATGGTGACTGTTGATTACGGTCTCTTTGCAGTTGCTCCTAGCATTTAATATGCCAGTTCTTCCGCCTAAGTAGGTAGTTCTCCGACTTCCATCCACATCGCCCGTGTTGCGGCAGATAAACATAATCCACCTATTCGTTACCTGCAGAAAATCCTTCTAAAGGGCGGCCTCCTTCGAACTTACGTGATCGAAGGGCTTTCTCAAGGTCCCTTAGGATATTTCGCGGTTATGGGTATGTTTACATCATCCAGGTAGGCATACCATAATAAGGCCGATTCAAATCAACTGATATAGAGTTGATTATCTCGGATAGCTTGGCACTCGATGTCTCATCCACGCAACCGATGTCGAGTCCATACCCACAGCAAGGCATCACCAGGGATAAAGTTGGCAGCTTTCGACGGAGGCTTGGGGGCGATAATGAAGGGGTGTTCGCAAGGCATAAAGAATGGCTTGGGATAGGCTGAAGCGTGCTCATCGGCTGATGAAAAAAAAGTATGGTGGGTATTATGGATGAACGTTTGGGAGGAAGCTTGGAGACTGACTAAGTGTGAATTGTCCTTTCGCGCCTCAGCGCAAAGAACAGTTCTACCCAATTATAGAAGGCTAAATACACCCTGGTGTTTCTCCTGGCTATTATACTAATGACTCACGCGTTGAAGGTGCCTCAAAGCTTGAAATTGCTGCTCGAAGCAGCTCTACCAGCCTTTGCCTTGTTGCCCTCCATATCTACAATCTCGCCCTTCTTATTGATAACCTTGACGCCGCCCAGCTTGAGGTCGCCGAGGGTCTCCTTCTGCGCCTTCGCCTTTGCGCCCTGGGGTTTCTCGTCGCTGGCGCCGCCAGCCTTGCGTGTCCTCTCCTTCTCCCTGCGGCGACTCCTAATCTTATCTTCTCGGCTCATTTCTTCTTTGGCGACTGGCAGGCCGCTCTTCGCGACCACCTCACCCTTTTCGGCTGTGCCCTTACCAGCCTTGTAGATCTCTTGAGGGGCGAGACTAGTGTCACCACCGTTGACACCTTGTGCAGTTGTGGGTTGAGCATCTTCCATGCTGATCGTCGCAACATCTGACACAACGGTCAAAGAAGGCGCTGAAGGCTTCGGTTTGTAGTGCCAGCTGGTAAGGGCGTCGAGGCTTGCGCAGACATCTTTCCACATCTGTTCGACCTCCTTCTCTTCTTTTTGAAGTCTCTCGTCTGCCTTGCTCACATACGTGTCCGGATTAGCGTTCTTCACATGTTCCTCCTCGTAAATTTCAGCTAGAGACTGCTTGGCTTTGCTGTCATCCAGGTCGACGAGTCCACGTCGAGCATTCGATGAGAAGTCAGATGAATCCGGGCGCCTCCGGATAACCTCATCGAATTCTTGAGCTAATATACGGCGTTTGATCATATCCTCGATACTTTCGCTCACATCAGCTGTTATGACCGGGACAGGCTTGCCCACATGCTCGAAGTCTAGATCTTCCTCCAAGAGTGAATTCATCGGCCGGTCACTGGCTTTAGCTTCGCCAGCCATTGCCCATTCCCTTTTAGCAACACTGGCAACTTCCAGTGTCCTAATCTCCTCGGCTAATTTGGCTTGTCGTCGTTCATGCGCGGATCTCCTGGATTTTGGGTCGCCAGCAGAAACATCCGAAAGGGCATCTTCCGAATCTTCTCGTTCCGACTCATCCTCGAACAGGTCCCGGCGAACGTCGGCTATTGCTCGATCAACGTCGGTATCGTCTGGCGCTGCCGGCCGAGGCTCTTTAGGTTTCCGCTGCTTGTTGCTTCTTTCCCCCTTCCGTGGTGGCGGAGCGAAGAAATCCTTATAGTAGACCTCGTTGGCATTGAGATCACCACCCATATCCACGTCATCTTCCGCTTCATCTTCGTCGCTAGCGCCTTCCGGCGCATCTAAGTCCATATCCCCGAAAGTCGGACCTCCATCCTCGTCTTCACTCTCTTCTAGATCGGACGGCATGTCATCTTCCACATCTTTCTTGGACTTTTTCGACGCCTTGCGGTGTGTGAACGGTTTCGGTGCCATTGGGTCGGTGTGCCAGTCTACCTCATCGTCGTCACTCGCATGATCAGCATCGGGATCTGCTCGAGCATCCGCACCCTCGAACCACTGCGTCTGTTTATTGAACGCATCAATAGAAAAGAAGCCGTCGTTGAGGCCGTTCGGATCTTCGACAAATGTTTCGGATGTTTCTTCAGATTGGCCGTCATCGTCAACCTCTTCTTCTAGCCCGTCAAGGTCCTCGAGTTCCTCTTCCACTACATCGCCCGATAGTTCGGCGCCACCTTCAAGATCTTCGTCGCCCTCGTCGTCCTCGTCGACCTTTTCGATGTCTTCATCTGAGTTTTCAGGCTCTGAGCCAGAAATCCCATCCTCGTCACCCAGACCGCTCCCGGAGGCATCCTCAAGTGCGACATCGTCTCCGTTAACACCATTTGCTTGGATATCGTTCCTGCCTTCCAGTTCCTGAAGCAGGTCTTTTGAGTCTTGTAATGTACTTGTGATTATTCTTTTTGCCTGTTGCCAGACCTGGCCGCTTTCAAATCCATCCACATGCAGCTTCCTAATCTTCAAGACCTCGCTTTTCCCCGGGACGTTCTCGGACCTTTTTCGCTTTTTATTCGCCTCTCTTTGGCGCTGTTGCTGCTCATCGCAAACCTGCCCCGCGTATGTGTCTAGAGTTGATTTGGCAAGTTGTAGAGAAGCATTCGGAAGGGAAGAGGCAGGTTGTAGGAAACCATGCCGGTTGCCCGACTTAATGGCCTCGAAGAGTGCTAGCATCTCCATGGCACCGGAAGGTTTAGAAGAATCGACGAAGGATGATAGGAAGCCTACGGACGGCGCATGTGTAAGCGTATGTGAAGTCGAGGTCATAGAGGACGTCGTACTAGCAGGCCCTGCCATTGCTCATTGCTCTGCAAAAGAAAAGGAAGAGAAACAAGACTAAGGAGCAGAAGCCCTGCTGGAAACCGACTCATCGGCTGGTCTGGTACTAATAAGTTGGGATGGCAGAAAAAAAAAAAGGCGACTCTCAAGGAAAATTTCCAGGTTCAAGGATTAGCCAGGGACCCCGCTGGACCCGCTGGAAGGCTACAAGGCCGGTGACCAATGAAACCTTCGGGCGGTTTGGCGAGCTGCCCCACTCATAGCAGGCCCGCGCAAGCTGCAAAGCCGCCTGACGTCTGCCCCTCAGGTACGATTGAGCTTTACCGATCACACGCGAACTGATGATGCTTGTCGCAGCCCAACTACCATGAACGGTGTAATCGAGGCGCTGCACATCTACGATGAGCATAAGTCAGTCCAACTAACCGTGCTCTCTGTTGACTGATACTGACAACCAGGTGTTATAGTCGCGCGATTCTGTCTCACACCTATACGTCTCGTCCTCTCTCCGCAGCTCACCTCCTTCCTCTCTATCTCGAACATCCAGCGCCGAGGCCGAATCTGATCTACCTGCCCAACACCAACTCCCCAACGCTGGTATTCAGCCTGGTACATGCCAACCTGATTTACCTGGCTACGACTTCTTCCGAGATAGAACCACTGCTCGTCCTCGAATTTCTCCACCGTATTATCGACATCCTCGAAGAGTTCCTTGGCGCCCCTGTGCTAGCGCACAAGATAGAAGCAAATTACGATGTCGTTGCGCAGCTTCTTACCGAGATGTGCGATGCTGGTACAGTCAGCACGACAGAACCGAACGCCCTGAGGGATGCAGTCGAAGTTGAGGGCTTATTGGGAAAACTGTTAGGAAGCATAAACTTACCAAGCAAGCCGCTGGGTAGTCCAGGCACGCCATCCCTCATAGGCCAAACTACACCTGCACTGCCTTGGAGACGCGCAAATGTGCGCCATACATCGAACGAGCTCTACGCCGATGTAGTGGAAACACTGTCAGTCACGCTCGCACCGTCTGGCAGGCCGATTGCTGCTTTTGCAAATGGTACTATTGCATTCACATCCAAGGTTTCCGGGGTCCCAGACATTATCTTAAATATTACAGGGCCTTCAGGAAAACATAACTTGCGAAGTGTCATGGAGTTACCAGTATTTCACCCATGTGTACGCTTGCACCGATGGAGGGAGAGCCCTGGGGAGCTCAGTTTCATACCCCCAGACGGCCGATTCATTCTTGCTGGCTACGAAGTGGATTTACTCCCTTTTACCAATGGGAAGAGCGGGAATTTGAGCTCAAATAGTCTACGATTGCCTGTTAACATCGAAGTTAAGACAGGATTGGGCCCAGCAGGATCTGATTTTGAGGTCCGACTCAATATCAACAAGGTCTTTGGATCTTCTGGTTCTCCAGCCTCCGGTCTCTCAGGTAGAGGAGGCCCTGGAGGCAGAGGCTTCGGCGGCGCGCATGCGGGGACGGCGGCGTCTCCACTATTACAGGATGTTACCATCTCAGTACCATTACCCTCGGATGTTCGAAACCTTTCAGATGTTCGGCCGAGTAAAGGAGACGCTAGCTTTAACCCGGGAGACAAGCTGCTAGAGTGGCATATACCAGCCAAGGAACTATCAGTCGGGACATCGTCCTTTGGACTCCGATGTACAGTTCAAGGCCCACTGACAGAAGATCCAGACGAAGCAGATCCCAATGGGTTTGGCTTCGGTAGGGACTATGCGTATGATGAGCCGTACCAAAGCTCAGCAGACGAGAAGCCCAAGGCCAGTGAGAAGATCACCGAAGGGGAGAGAGATGCAAAGAGAGCCGCACAGAATAAAATTCTTATGCCTAGTTCTGCATCCGTCAGCTTTTCGGTCAAGGGGTGGCTTGCCAGCGGAATCAAGGTGGAGAGCATTGTTATCGACCCGAGGAAAAGTCGGGGGCTTGGTGAGGGAATCAGGCCATATAAAGGGGTCAAATACCTTACTATCAGCAAGGGAGGCGTGGAAATAAGATGTTAGACTTATTACCTGTTTCATGAAGCAGAGGTTACATTGGGAGGGAGAGCATGCATTGCATGATTGGCGTTTCCGGTGCTCCTGGTGAGGAGCTGCAGATATCACGTGGCGTAAATGAACATGAGGAGCAATAATTGAACTGTCTCACTGTCAAGTGTAAAAGGATCAACTTGCCGTTTCGCAACTGGTGAAACTTGATCAAAATACCTACGTGAATATTTTCGGCACTATTTGTGTAGTCGGATACACGGTACATCTACTCTCTGCATTACGTCTGCACGGGAAAGATCGGATCGACCTGATGGCTGAGTCCGGGGAAGCCCTGTGGGGAAACGTCGCCTTGGCCTAAGGTTCTTGGCGCCCTAAGAAGCTTTGGAAGCTCTAGGTAACCTTGTTCATATGCTTTACCGAGTCATCTTACGTCCGTACACAGTCGGTTGAGCGGACTTGTCTGCGAATATCACCGGAAGCAAGTTCTGCTTTTAATCAGTCTCATTGCATCTTATTCTTGGCCGACTTCCATGACTGTGGGAATCAACCGCCGCTGCGTGGATCCAGCTGGCGTGAGGCGATGAGTGTATTTGCTTCTCCGTTGCGCCGGCCCGTCCGCAACCTTGGGATCGAGTGCCATCCGCTTTGCTTTTCCCGCTCGCAAGTCGCGACATTCCCCTCAATTGCCCGGCATAGGAACCGACGATATGCGTCAACGAAAGGATCAAGGCCGCGGACGGCCATCTTCTTTCCAGGTGAGACATTACCTAACTGACTTCTACGAGAGTCAGAGCTGACGCGATGGCCGCGCCCCACAGGCCAAGGCGTCCAGAAGGTCGGCATGCTCACGCCCTGGCTCGAGGCCTTCCCGCGCACCGCGGCCCCCATCATCGACGAGATCGATAGCTACATGGGCTACAAGCTCTCGGACATCATACAGGGGGGGCCGAGCCGCGTGCTGACGGCCACGCCCAACGCCCAGCCGGCGATCATGGCCACGTCGATCCTGATCCTGCGCATCCTCGAGCGCGAGTTCGGCTTCCGGGTCTCGGAGCGGGCCGACGTGTGCCTCGGGCACTCGCTCGGCGAGTTCGCCGCCCTCGTGGCGGCCGGCGTCCTGCAGTTCGAGGACGCGCTTTTCATGGTGCGGCGCCGCGCCGAGGCCATGGCCGAGGCCACGCAGCGGGCCGTCGAGCGGTACGGGGGCGAGTACGGGATGGTGGCCGTGGTCACGGAGCCCGAGTACCTGGCGCCGCTGGTCGCGGCCATCGACGGGTTCGTCGGGTACCGCAGCGCGGGCGCGCGTAGCGAGAGCGCCGAGTCCATGAAGCCCATCGACCAGGTGCTCATCGCCAACGTCAACAGCAAGAACCAGATCGTGCTGAGCGGCAGCGTCCAGCGCATCAAGGAGCTCGTCGCCCACGTCCGCCAGTTCCTCGGCCACGACCCCCGCGCCGTGCGCCTCAACAGCGACAGCCCCTTCCACAGCCCCATCATGCGCCCGGCCGTCGACGTCATGCGCGAACTGCTCTCGAGGCAGAGCAGGGTGAAGGGGAGGGAAGGCGAGCCCGTCGTCACGTTCCCGGGCGCCGTGCAGTGCGTGAGCAATGTGAGCGCCAGGCCATTTGGCAGCGCCGCGGAAGTCAGGGATCTCCTGTCGCGGCAGTGTCTCGAGACGGTGAGGTGGTGGGATAGCATAAAATACCTGGACCAGGAGCAGAAGGTCCGGAGATGGGTCGGCATCGGTCCCGGCAAGGTCGGCCGGAATCTCGTGGGCAAGGAGGTGGGCATGCGCGGGAAGGATACGGTCAAGGGCGGCGGCGTGTGGGCTATCGCGGATCCTATCGAGATCGAAGAAGTCCTGAAAGGGCTGGAGGAGACCGAGTCTCTTGGGGAAGAGGATGAAGAGTAGGATCTAGGTGCTGTTACGTGGAGCGACGTCCCGCCCCCACGAAATCCGCACGCTTTCACCAAGCTTGGATCTAGATTAGGCGGCCTTCCTACGGAATACGCCTCCGCTTCTTGTATAAAAGTCATTTGCTATACCCGACTCTATTGCCAAACACAATGAATAAATGTTATCGCAATACTACGAATAGCTTCTTTTTACCAATTGGATTGTTATACGATTCAACTTGGACAAATCAACTTCCTAGCTGAATGCTACAGGTAAGTAGCTGCAAAGGAGCAACTGATATATAGAAATGTCTACATACGTAACATATTCCACGTCGCAAACGAGCTACCCAATCTGATCAACTTCGAGATGTATTATATTGTTGACTCGAGTATTACTTTACATTGCTATTATTATGACACTATTTTATTCCTTATGTTCTCAAATTCATACAGGTTCATGAGTAGCCATCTTTCTATAAAAGCTTTTCTCTTCAAGTATAGATTAACCTGCTTCATTTTAGAGATGTGGTACAGATTAGAGCTCTAAGTTCTGAATTACACAGATCTAACTAGGTGCTAATTGAAGTTGAACGAATAAGATGGACATGTGATCATGAGATGATCCCTTGACTCGGTCCATTGGTTCTATCAGATACCTGGGTCGTTGTTCTGCATACACTAGCTGTTGTGCCGCAATGCCACATGCTACGATAGATATTAGGCAGGTAGGTAGAAGTATCATGGTGGGCCAATACTTGCCATCTATAAACGAATGACTTGGAGTTATATATATATATTTTATGAGCTCATAGAATAAAATTACGGTATCATACTCTTGCTCGAATAACATAGAACAAAAGACTGCGCATATCTACAAGGTAGGTACGCGCCTTGGACCCTGAATTTGCATGCATGGATACAGCTCCATGTGGTTGGGTAAATGGTGGGGCAACTTTGGCTCCGAGCTTCATCGACCTCAACTTCAATCAGCCCAAGCTCCGTGTCATTGCATCTGCGCCAACCCCAAACAACAGACGCGCGCAAAAGGCCAGCAGCAGCGATGGCGACCGCAATTCCGTCGATAGCCTGTCTAGGCGTCATAGGGCGAAATGTACGTTTGCTTCCCCTTCCCCATATCTCTTCCACGTCGAGAGTCTGTTGACCATACAACCTACCTGTCCAAGCAACATCGCGATTCTCCTTGTCCGCCTCACCTCCTGTCTACATGCCGCCCCCCGCCCCAACTTACTTAGACCTACCCGCTAACTCGCCTACCTACCCTCTGGCAGAACAACCCTCTCCACATCACCATCTTCCCGTCGTACGACCCGACGGCCGGCGCGCACGCGCCGCTGCGCACGCCGCTGCAGTTCTCGCTTCTGCTCAGCAGCACGCTCGACGTGTTCGCGGCGCGCGCGCGCCACGCCGCCTCCTCCAACACGATGCTCTCGGGCGACTTCGGCCTGCTGCACGCCGTCGACGAGCGCCTGGCCGCCTACGGCTTCGAGACCAACACCGGCGTCAAGTTCGTCGCCGTCGTCGACATGCGCGGGCGCGTGCCCCCCGCCTACGTGCCCGGGAGCCCGACGAGCCCGACCGGCGGCGGCGGGTCGATGATGGGCGGGGTTTCGGCGGGAGGAGGTGCTGCGGGAGGTGTAGTAGGGGAAAGAGGCAGTGGCAGCAGCAGCAGCGCCGGCGTCCGTGGCGGCGTCGGCCTGCGCGAGACAGAGCTCAAGGTCGTCTTCCGCGCCATGCAGACCGCCTACGTGCGCCTGCTGCAGAACCCCTTCTACGACCCCGACGAACACGCCCCGCTTGCGCCGGCGGCCGGGAGCAGGGTCGGCAAGAGGATCACGAGTCGCCGGTTCGCGGAGGAGATGAGGCGGATCGGGGACAGGTGGGCGCCGGGCGTGACGACTTTGTGAGGGTCCTAAGAGGAGCGGCGGCATCATCATACCTTCGGGAAGTGACTAGAAGAGGGAGCTTTTACGAAAAGATCTGACGAAGATGTGGACTACGACGCGCGCACACTTGATATTTGATGGCGTTGTGGGTTGGTTATAGAAGCATGGTGTCTAGGCGTTCATGTCAAGAGGGAAAAAAGAGGATCGGTGATCCATACACAAGGCTCCTTACGCTATTTTATGTGCATCTATCGAGTATCTATACTCAAGGTCTCATGGCTCGCCTACCCTTTCCGGCTCAGGGCTTTTTCTGATCCTCCCCTAACAAAGTCTTCCTCAGATGTTCGAGACGGAAGCGTTGCAAGCCGGCCGGCTCATCAAGGTCCACCGACGGCCCCATTTGAACGTCTCCCGGGACGGTCTCGGTGGTGTACCGCGGCCGGGGCCTCGAAGCCGGAGAGGCTTCCCAGTGCCGTGCTTCTGTCGGCAGCGGTTGCCACCACTCGCCCGTGCGCGCGTGCCACCGCTCTCCGCAAAGTTCCCAAAGACGGCTCGCCGCGCGTTTATAAGCAAACCGCTCGTCCTCTCCCGTGAAGGCTACCGTGTTACTGAAGTCGATTTTGGACTTCTGTTCCACGCCAAAATCGGAGTCTTGGTCTGGGTCGTAGTCGGTGTTGCTCGAGTCCGTGTAGGATGAGATGTTGGGCCGGAATGGCGACATCGTGTCTTGATACGCTTCGGCGATGGTCTCGGAGTGTATAGCGTCTCCGTCTACCTTCTCGTTCCCCTGCTCATCATATCGTTTATTGGGCGGCATGGGAGTCTTGACCTCTGGGAAGAACAAGTCGTCAGGGCCTACTTCTGCCCTGACGACTAGCTTGCAGCGAGCCTCATATAGGGCGTCTAATAATGTGATAAGCCTTCTAGCCTCGTTCTTTTTCAAGATAGTCAGGATTGGAATGTTGTCGATGATAAAGGTGTGGAAGGTTGAGGCCATCGTTATGTAATCAGCTGGCCCAAATGTGGACACAAGATCCTTGAAGTCCCAGTGGACGACCCCCCTGAATTGTTGTGGAATCGTGAGAACGCGCCCGTAGACGGTCAGCGTAGAAGATGCCCAGGGAATTTTCTCTTGAGGGTGTGATGAAGCAAGACTGTCTAGCATATTTGACCACGAGCTTGAGTCATTCTCATTGAACAGGAAGTAATTCCTAGGTCTTGTGACGGTACGAGCTGGATCATTGATCGGTTGGGTATCGGACCGTGATTCTTGTTCCATGGTAGCCTCTGTTTGACTATGAGACATGTCGCCTTCAGTTTGTGTTGTTGCAAACTGCTTTGATGGTCCATCTGCCTCAAGCCGTCGCCAGTCCTTACCTCCTTCCATGTGCCAGAACTCGCATCTTGCCTTCAAAACTTCAAGGAAAGATGCGAAATCGCTGGTCGAACCGAATAGCTCCCCCTTTCTATGATATTTCCCAAGACTTAGCATTTGACTGATAAGGCCCCCGGCGGTGGGCGGGACATAGTGCACTCCGGTTGCTTTCTCTAATTCTTCAGGCATGCGGTTCGAAGAAGCGACAAGAACACCACCCAACTGAAAGAAGGCAATAAACAGACTACTCAGGATTTTGCTCGCCGCCCTGTCCGGTAATTGAAACTCATCCAAGAAAAGGATGGGTGATTTCTCGACCATATCCTTGGCCATCCACAGTAGAGAATATTCTTGATCCTCGCCCTCCAATTGTGTAAGTGATTTCCGGTGATGTTCCAGTTGAGATAGAGTATATAGCATAAAGGTGTTAAAATGCCATCTCCTCTTCCGGCTCGTAGGTAGACCGTCGGCAAGGAGATCGAGGAGCATGGATTTACCGGTGCCAACTTCACCAGACAAGAATAGTCCCTGGGGAGAGTCTATATGAATCGCTTCTTCGTGGTTTGTAAGAACTCTTGTCAGCGCAAGAGCATCCCGGGCCTCACTGCGCGCAAAGAATCGAGCAAAGAGAGGGTTGCGCCAAATGGGATGGCTCTTGACTGCGAGACTGCGCGATTCATCATCATCGCCATCATTCTTGGTTTTATTCAGAGCAGCGGTGATGGCTTTCAGCCTTGTACGATACTCAATAGAGGGCGAATAATCCTTCAGTCGATGGTAGACTTTCTGCAGATGAATGGCCAGTCTGTGCTGAGCAGGATCGGGGCTGCGAAGGCCGGTTGCTAGCAACGATCGATACTTAACCAATGGATCTGTGATGGTGACGGAACTAATACCGCGTCTCATTTTGAGCTCTTATTCAACCTCGGCACAGCGCGTGTGAAGCCAATCGCCCAGGACTATTAGCCAGGGCAACGAAAACATCTGTGTACAGGGAGCGCGCCGCCAGGCTATCCTATCAGGCTAGGTGCGACACCAAGTGTATACAGGTAGGTAGCTTTGCGCCAACCAACATGAAATCTCTGCGACCCTAGTGGGAATAGCTAGCAAGGTACCTGACGAGCTGTCTTGCTATGCGGCTTGCTACTACATATATGAATGCATCAGATCGGGCGCGGCATCCCAGACGAGGATATTGGACCCGGCGAATCGTATGGGCCATAGGAATCCAAGAGGAAAAGGAGAGAAAACGGACTGAGTTGGGGGATCAAGTCACGATGAGATCCCCAGTATACTTCGTGTATAGAGCTGGTTGGTACTAGCCATACCTAATGCTAGGTACTTAATTAGAGTGTTGGATGTGTACAAGATATAGTCACGGTAAATTGAAACGTTTAGGTACTTAAGTATCTCGCATAGGTCGTCTTGATCAAAAAAGCTGGTATGCATGCAAAGCGCTGGCAAGCCCGTAGAGAAATCCATTGGAAGCCGATTGAATGCTGAGGTCATCGTCAAGGAATGAGATGGGGTATACTCCGTACATTGGAATCGGATTCCATCCATGTATGTATGTGCATGTATCTCGATTGTTGAAGTCCCCTCCGGATCCGGCAAGACCTCAAGGCCCTCCAGTTCAAGGGTCGGTGTGGGCTGGTGCTACTTATGCATTACATACATGCCTGCGCAGTACGCAGTAGGTACCGCCCATGACAGCTGAGCTGCCCCGGACAAGGCTTTACCTTATGTAGTCCGTACTGTAGGTACCGGGCTGCCTACCTCCTAGGCTAGGCAGGCTGTAAGGTTTAGGAGAGGACAGCGCTGTTCCACGTGGTTAGGGAGGGTCAGGCTGTCACAGCGAGCGCTTGCTGTGCTGTGCGGCATCGCTGAACTGGCAGAGCGCTCGAACCTTAAAAAATCGAGTTATACATGGCCCTGGTAGATACCTAGGTACGGCGCTGTACGTGCACGGATTGGCTGTTTGGCTGTGTGTCGTCCGCCAGCCTTGGGCTTGGTCTAAGCCATTTCCAGTGAAGTGTGGATGAGTTGTATTATTTTTTTTCCTCTGCCAAAAAAGATCAACACGACCCAATCAATCACGGCCAAACGTGAAGGCCTCGTCATTCTTCGCGGGTGAAGCTGCTGCTACCTACTGCTGCTCCTCACTGCACCCTTCCATCGGCATCTTCTCAACGCATCTCCGCCAATCCATCCACGCCTGGTCTTTTCCCTCACCACCTCACGATGAGGAACTGCTTCTATAACAATCAACCGACGCATCGATAATCAATAATTAGGAACCCTGCATCGCTGCGGTAGTAACATCTGTTCTGTTACCTTCATCCCTTCGGCCCCGACCCTGACTCGGTCACTGCCAGCGTCACCGTCGACCGACACCGACGCCGACGCCGACACCTACTTCGATTCCGACTCCCGTCACGCTCCCTGCATATCCACCGTCATGTTTTCCGCCTCCGTCAACAATAACGCGCCCGAGGAGCGGGCGCCAACCCCTATGAACACCCGCGGCCGACGGCGCCAACGGCCCGCGAGCTCAGAAAATTCCGCCCAGCAACCCAAGGCTAAGCGACAACGGGTACCCTTGACTGAACAGGCCTCTCATAACCCCGAGGCCAATCCTGAGACGTACGAGGTCAAGTCGGCGAGGCCCTCGATGGCCGTGATGAAACAGGATGGCATCGACGAACTGCCGGCGCCGAAACAAGAGCTCAGCTTTCGATCGAAAAAGGCAAGGACCGGTGACCGTTTTAGCAAAGGGGATGGGAGCACCCTGCTGGTATGTGCTAATCGTCTCCATCGCATTTACGAAATTGATTATGGTGTGCTGACGCAGTAAATGGTAGTCTACCAACTCGGCTTTCGACGTGAGAAAGCTCCCTGCTCTCCCTGACCGACTAAAGCTAGATGCAACCAGTATGTGAGCCTGCTTGCGCTTTCCGCATCCCTTATTACTGACACCGCTTGAAGGTCGCCAACATGGCTCTACTTACAGCCCTACTGGCTATGCTTTAAACCTCACACACACTCATGCTACCGTATGGTCGTATGCGACGCCGACTCAGTCTCCAGAATCCTTCACATTTACTCTGCCATACCCGTCGAAACACTCGACCGATCCCCTACCGCTGGGCGCACTCGTCTCCCCATCTGCCTCATCTACCGAACCAGGCTTAGTGGTAGTGATACCCACCAGCGGCAAGATCACCTATTGGGAGTCCATATCAAGCGCCACAACGTTAGATTTCATGCGACAACAGCGGAATGGGGTCGAAGAGGCGGTACCGGGAATGCTCTCCGGGGAGACGGTTATTCAGATAGCCAATGCGGAAGCGGCGGCGGGCTTCATTCTTGCTTTTAGCAGTGGGCGTATGGCATATCTGAGTGTACGCGACGCACACGGTCGCCCTAGGATAGCCGTTCAATTCCTGCGCACCAGCCTCGGCCCCACGAGCAGTGGCTTTTTTGGAACGATTCGACACGCGCTTTCGCACGCTGCCGTCCAGGGTGACATCGCCGCGGTACGCGCTGAACGGTCTCATAAGCAGGGCGAATGTACCGTCGTTGCTGTCACTGCGAAGGGTCGCTTGCATTCGTGGAGGATACATCGCGGCGGCCACCATGACGTACTAACTGAAGTAGATGCTAGAAGCACTATCATCGAGGCCTTGCACCGATTGGACCAAGTCGACAGCAATTTTCCTGCCGAAACTCTCAAGATCCTGGACTTCTGTTTCGTGCCCAAAGGTCTGGATCAAAGGTGGGCTGACATGACCCAGCTCCGTGATGTGCCCGCGTCCGAGCACCATCAGCATTTATTGCTCTTGGTATCTCTGTCGAACAAGGACACGTGCCGGTACACGCTAATCGACGTTGTCCTATCTAACGGTGCCTCGCTGGAGAGCCCTGTAGAGGTTGGCATGATCCGACCACTGAATGCTTATACCGCGCCTTCAGACCCTCACGCCCTTACCAAACCTCGATTGTATCTTCCACGGCCAAACCTCGTTGCCTTCCTAATATTTGATCATGCTGCAGTCATAGCTTCGATCGCCCGGCCGCCCGACTCGCCCGACTCTCAGATTCTCGAGGATAACCACATACTACCCGCGTCGTTCGAGGACGTCGTCGACCTTCGCAAAGTCCCAACGCTCGAAATCGTCGGCTCTGGCATCGAAGAGCCTTTTACATCTGGCTATGGAATTGAGGAGGGGCGGGCATCTCGCGTCAAGGCGAAAAATCCTGCAGCGGTGTTACTCGTCCGCGGCGTCGGTACCCTACGCATTTCCATTACCGACGTCGAACGGTTCGCAAGCGAGAGGCCACCGAAGGTGACCGCCAAGGGCAAGCTCGAGCAAGCCGTGTTCTTTGGCGTCAAGGATGGCAACCCTCTAGTGTTCGACATTCAGCACGGTCTGCGGTTCGCTGACGAGGCATATGGCGCCGCCGCCTTGGAACTCAGTCGAGAAATCCTTACTTCCACTGGCCAGCATTTTTCGGCTCTGGCGGTTCGAGTCGACACAAACATCAAGGAGCGCGTCCGATATCTGGAGAAAATCATGGTGCAAATCAAGAGTTTGAAAATCAATCTTGATCGTGTCACCAAGTGGAAACTGCTATGGAACGGCGAGAAGATGCATGTTGCTAGTGTGATTTGGCGAAAGCACGAAGAATTCACCCAGTTGCGCCCTGGAACTTCGAAAAAAAGCATCGTCGCTGAGATGGTCGAATATATCCGATCTGAGGAAAGGTCGGAACCAAACATGGCTAAAGGCGAGGTTGATGAACTTCGGCATTGGTTCGTTCACGATATTGACCGCATGGAAATTTTCATTGCTTGGGCCTACGAGGTAATCAAGCACAACGTAAAGGCCAACCTGGACCATGCGTCCTTGACGCGCTTAATATACGAGACAGCAGAGATATACAACAGCGCATTACGCGGTGCCCTGGACTTCCGCATGGAATACGCCTACCTTTACGGCCTGGGAGACGAGAGGCTGGAACACGGAATTATAGCGAACGACTACACAGGACTACCGATACCCTGGACATGCCATCCTTTCATTGCAAACAACGTGATGCGCCAAGTGGAACTATCTGCTGAGTGGATTAAGCAGCATTGGACAACGGGAGATGAAGCGCAGAGTCCGTTGATACAGAAGATCCGTCAGATTCTGCCAGAAATGACAGAAGTCTACCTCACAGTTGTCCAGGAGCTCTCTAGGTCGTGTCTTTCAAGCGACGATCCCACGAGAGCCGCGGACGGTCAGAAATACGAGAGTACTTATAAGAGAGACCGCCATGACAAGGTTGTCCTCCTTGCCGAGTCGGAGAACTGGGAAGCAGCCATCAGAATTGCCGAGAATCACAAGTCGTTGGCTGCCCTCGCTGAAATCCTGACTCGTGAAATTGATAGGCTTCGAGACCAAATTGCTGCGCCTGGCGTTCCCGAGGCAGAACTCGAGGCGTTGGAGGCAAAGGCGAATGCCAAAGAAGAGCAAGTCCGGGAGTGCTTTGCCAAGTACGGCGAAGATTTTGCCTTCCCCTTCTATGAATACCTCTTCACTACGTTTGGAGTCGATGCCCTTCTCGAGTACCCCGGCGACAAGCGATACAAGACGACATATCTTCGCACGAAGCCTGAGCTGGCCAAGGTCTCGTGGATCAACGACATTATTGGGGAAGAAGACATCGACCATGCTGCCGACACTCTTCTCAATCTTGGCCTGGCGCGCGAGCAGCAAGTATGGAACAAGAAGATTGAGCTGAGTCTTGGAAAGCTAGCCAGGATGGCCGAATCATCTCGGCCTGCTAGTCAAGCGTCCATGAGTGTACAAGAAGCCAGCATTAACGGGACAACTGAGGATGCCCGGGTGGAAGCCATCGACAAGGAGCTCGCGGTCATCGGCATCCAGAACGAATTCTATGAGACCCAAATCCGACCGGTCATCAGCGTGGCGCTCGATGAAAACGAGGAGCTAGGTCTGGTGACGGAGACGTTTGCTCTCAAACATCCTAAAAAGTACAAGATACTTACGCAGATCTTTGAGGATGGTATGCGGCGTCTCTTGCAACACGAAGCCCTTGACGCGCTCACACTGATTGACTTGCTAACGCTCATCACCCTGCCCCCCGAAACCAAGGAGCAAATCGCCGACCAATTTTTCCTCGCTATCCAGGTAGCGTACAATGGCCTGAGCGGTGCTGAGCGTGTGCAGGCGGAGCGTCTCGTATGGAGACGCTGTTACCTCAGAGAAGACTGGACACAACTGAACAACACCTCCCTCAAGAATGACGATGATATCATGGATGTCCTTGGCCGGACGGACCTTTTCCAGGTTTACTGCACGTTATATGCAAACCGTAAGTCTTGTGGACACACTTCATAGTTATAACTTGCTAACAACCAGGAACAGAGCAGAGTGGCGTGGACAAAAATGAGTACCGGCGGCTATCTCCGTCTGAGGCCGCGGGAGTGTATACTGAAACGCTTGATCGACGGTTCGAGAACATGGATAAGGGCTATCGCGAAAAGGTGTTGGAGGCGATGAGATGGGAAGACGGCAATCTCGTCAAACACATCGAGAAGCACCGGCTGAACGAATGGGCTAAGGAGACGCGGAAGTTCGCCGAGGAGGCGGTCGATCAGCAATACGACGAGACGACGGCGATGGGAGCGGCCTCGAGCTCACCTAGACCTGGGTCACCGAGAAAGCAACAAAAGGCGTTGGAGGCTACGAACGGAAATGGACAAAACGCTGAACATTAGAAAGAAAGAGAGAACCACCTGGCATGAGAGGAACGGAGTCTTTGATGGATATGTAATGCGCTGGAGTACCGGAGTTCCGCCGAATTATTATTACCCCATGGTCCTGTCTTCTTTTATGTACCATACATGTGTACTGGCTTTTTTTTTACTTGCCCTGCTGCGGCGCTGCTGTTATATAATAGCCGTGAGGCACGGGTCACGAGAAAAAACAGGAATCGCGCGAAAAAATTATGTTGAGAGAGAGCAAGTCTTTGTGGGAGAGGATTGTCTACTTCAAATTACAGAACACAACGCCCTTAGATTCTCACTGACGGGGTTGAGATTATCTTTGTCGGCTTTTGTACAGCCTCGGTCCTTCAACCAATCCCTATGTGACGCTTACTGAAATATGACCCCTGATGAAGTAGCACGATATTCTTTCGCCTATCTCGTAAACTACCACCCGTCGAATGTCTATGCCCTTCGTTTCTTTGGATGTTAACCCTTGCCATAGTACTACCTAAACCCGTCATGATAGAATGAGATGTCGACTCCAACGCCATGCCATTAGAGTACATACCCGTTGGTCCGTGTGCGATTCCTTTTAAGGAAGTCTTTAAAAGGAACGCACACTGACCAACGGGTAACTACCAGATCTAGTAGCAGTACAATCTAATGAAGCATGTTAGATATGCATATACGCTCTAGGCCAGGCAACCCTAAGATGTAGGGGAGGATACATCAAAGCCTTCCGTTTGCCAAATGGTGTTATTAGCTGTTGATTAAGTCTCAGCAACGTTCCACATAACCATTCTTCCTCGGCGAAGAGGCTGCTAGTTGGCTGGTATATCGAACATCGAGGCCATGTGGCAGTATAATGCCTAATCGCCCCGGCTAGTCTTGGTGCTTCAGCTTCTGTCTGTCTCCTTATCCAGGTTCTTCAGCATCCGGACGAGGCGGGCATCAACAGGTCCTTTGGTAACGGATCGACGTCTAGGCGCAATCTCTTCACACGGGCTGGAGATGCCCACCAGAATGCATAACCACGCACCGCACAGAAAGCCGCCTTGAGTGCCGCGATCCAGTAATTGCACAGATGGTTGACGAGGGATTACTGTCTCCTCTATGCACTGCTGCATATATTGGTGCGTCACAACTGCGGGTTACATTATGGCCGCAGCCGAGCTCTGTATTGGGTGACCGCCTCTCTGACCTGTCACAGCAACCCCGCGGGGAATGTCATGGAACCTACCTTTCACAATTTGTCTTTGAGTCTTGCCTATAGGTGCAATGAACCAGAATTTGTTAAGGTCCCCAGATATTAATTAGCCGCCTTCGCTTGCACCAGAGCGTTCTCTCCTCCCCCCTTCCCCCAAAAGCTTGTCCAAGTGGGATTTCAGCCATCGTGGACCCTCTACAGAAGTCATGAGAAGCGTGAGCGTCATCAGATAGATACTGACAGTCTTATCAGTACGTCAATGATTGTCTCACGATACCTCCTAGATCGATCATCGTTCCCCTGTGTCTAAGAATTAAATCATATCGGGATTTTGGAATGGACGAACTAACTCGAAATCTCTGACGATTACTTATTAACCGTGGTCTAGATATGGTCATCTACTACGTTGGTTACAATCCTGTATGAGAACATACTTATTGTAGGTGACTATTAGAAGCGTTATCGTTAGGAAGTGAACTAAAAATCTACCATGTGTCACCTACTAGCAGACAGGACCCCTTAACGCACCCGCAAGCTCGAATCTATTACTATATTAACTAATTATTGTTATTTATATTATTTGCATTTATATTTGAAGCTAAAAACGCAATTTTTTTTGAGCTAATTACGACTTACGTAATAAATACGTGAAAAAAATTTTAAATTTATTATAACGCGTTTTTGTAAATTTTTTACATATCGTAAATAATTAAAAATAAAATTTTAATATTTTTAATTATTTTATTTTTTATTTTTTAATATTTTAATAAAATTATTTTTTTATTATAATTTTTTATAATAAAATTTATATAATTAATATTTTATATAATATTTTTAAAAATAGCTTTTTTATTTATTATATT
>JWIU01000012.1:110659-173868 GCA_000966885.1 Xylaria sp. JS573
TATTATTTTTTATTAATATTATAAATTAAATATAATTTAATTTAATTATATTTATTTTTATAAATATTAAAATATTAATTTATAACTTTTAAAATAAAATTATTAAAATATTAAAAAAAATAATTGAAAGCGTTAAAGATTTATTTTTAATTATTTACAATACGCAAAAAATTTATAAAAACGTGTCGCAATAAATTCGAAAAAACTTTTACGCATCCGCTGCGCGGGCCGCAATTGGCTCAAAAAAGATTGCGTTTTTAGCTTCAAACGTGAATGCAAACGGTATAAGTGACGATAATTGGTTAATGTGGTGGTGGATTCGAGCTTGCGGGTGCGCTAAGGGGTCCTGTCCGCTAGTATGTGACACATGGTAGAACCAGCAGGTGTCAGGTGTGTAATGTAGGTAGGTACCTAGTCACAAATGCCGTTGATATTTTGCTGAGATTGGAATTAGAACGTCAAGCTATCAGCAGTGGCGGCGATATTACACAGCGGTATCGCTGCTTACATGAGGATGAGGGGTAACTAGGTATAAGGGGATGACTGAGTCCCCCAAGTTGCAGATTCCTCAGGGTTTAGTCGTCTTCTCTATTACCTACCTAGTTGCCAGAGATCTAATACTGCTGACCCTATCACTCTAAAAAGCTTCAGTTCCCGACAAAAGCTAGAAAGTCCAAGCGGCTATATCGCGCTATAAGATCCTTTAGACGAAAACAACCACACCAGAAGATTGTCTTCCTGGCATCTTCAATATATAAACAGTCTAGTAATTTGATCAATTTGTCACACCAGGGTAACCGTCCCCGCACATGATTTCGCTTTCATCTCGTGCTGCTGATTTGAGCACTATTCTGCGTTGAGTACGACTCTGTAAGGTTATCCACCCCTGTATTGTGATCTTACGTTGGAGTATGGTCACGAGATATGGCCTAGCACCCTAGGTAGATCCAGTGGGTACATGTTATGTAAAGTGACGAATGATCTGTAGGCTAAACTATGTCGATCTATGGCGACGATATCAAGAGAGATTCAGAGAGATTCAGAGAGATTCAAGATCGGGGAAGCCACACTAGACGATCTCTGGGTCCCACCTTATTTCTTTAGGGGAAAAGTCGAGCTGATCAGTTGAATGCCGATCTTGGGGTTTACAGGTAGACAGGAGACTCTGGGCTGTCTGGTGCTTGACTTGCCTGCTTGCCTACAAAATATTACGCTTGGAGTCTTTGGAATATATAGGCTATGTTTTAGACCAAACATGTCACTTCTCACTAGTTGATGACTAACAACTATAACTGCTCATAAACATCAAGCTCGTCCAATTTTAGTCAAGGCATAGGCGTGGTTTCTGATTTTGAACCTCTGTTACCTAGCAGGCCCGTTCAAGTGACAGGACGAGTTTGCCTTTCTAGGGCTGATCCTGAAAACCCTGCTAATAAGGGTCTAGAGGTCAATGATTTAATCCACCTGTCATAGTGTAGATCTGGCTTGTGCCTTCGACAATGGTGGACTAGCAGTGGTTCAAGTTAGGTAACCCGGAACCAGCTGGCACCCACATCGGTCCATTCCTGAATACAGCTAGACGCGCTAGGATACTGCTGGATACATACTTAAGTACTCACCAGAGGTAGATAATTGTAGTCGTAAATTGATCGCTGGCTCTAACGTATGGCCGCGGCTCCTGGGTCTCATGTGTGCCTTGAAAGCTAAGTAAAGATGAAGCTTCGGCCGGCTTCGGAGTCATATTTTCTCTTCGGTCTATCACCGCCGTCTTCAGTACCTTCTGGATAGGTGTATTTACATGGCGGTCCTGAAAACAACGCAAGTCTTACAAATTCTGAAACTCCCATATAAGCTCTTGAGAGAGATGACAGTAAAAAGCCTTAGTATAGCTAATCCCCGAAGGGAAGAAGAAAGGAAGAAAAATAACAATAGTATAATGAAACTCGTACGTTAACAGCGGCGCTTATTCGTAATAGATACTTGCTGAACCCCCAAGTGACATGACCAAATAAGACATTAAGGGTACGGCCCCGGCCAGAAATACGTCTACGTTGCACTCTAGCTCTATTGGTCCTGGTACCGGCCAGCACGACGTCGCGAGCTACCCTACTAATCCGGCGACAGGGTCCAGGCTACACGAGCAAATTTCCTGCCGGCTCTAGATTGATTAGATAGCCAAGGATCAGATAATCTCGCGTCGGGGTCATGCCCGACTTAGTATAGCCTGCAGAAAGTCACGCTCGTCCGACGGGCCGAGACAAGTACCAAAGCTTGTTGGAGCTTGTCAAAGCTTGATCACGCCGCGTGTCGGGCAAGCTGCCGCGGTCCACTGGCCAGGACAGGCAACTGGCCTCGTCGCTGGTGCGTAATCGGCCGGAAAACTCTTCCCAAACCATCGAGTGAGATCGGAACCGACTGGCTGGGAACCCACCTGGCTGCGTCTCTGCCCGGTACGAAGTCGCTGCAACAGCAGATCCATGATGCCACGCCCCGGTAGGGTCGCATGTCCTGGGACCTGGGCGTGATATCTACATATAGACCACCACCCTGTGGCCTTCCCGCTGCTGAGTTTCAGCAGGCATCATTCCCTTCCTCTGATAACACATTCATCATGAAGTTCCGTCCTATCGTCGGCCCCAGGTCCGGGAGTCGAGTCCCGTTCGTCCAAGACACAACAGAAGCTCGTGCTTCCGGTGTCGATCCCGAGGCCCCCGGTGTCAAGACCAAGATTGCATCGGAGACGACAGCCGAGCCCGAAAACCCAAGCCCCCTGACCACTCCTGTCAAGGAGAAGGATGGCGGTATCTTGGGTCACGGCCCAGATGGGAGCGACCAGCAGCAGCCAGCTCAGGAGCTGCAATACGGTGTGCAGCTCGCCCAGGCCACGCTCAAAGTCTGGACTAGGAACCACCTGATTGCAGCATACATCCTGTAAGTCGCACCGGCGGACAACATAGAAGCTAGTATTCCATGAAAATGGGAGACTAATGTAATGTCGCGTAGCATGTGGCTTGTCAACTTCGTGCAAGCCTTCTCCTCGGGCGTCTCTTCGACCTTTACCGTATACGTGACCAGCGACTTCCAGGCGCACTCGCTGACGGCCACGACGACGATCCTCTCGACGCTGATGGCCGGGCTGATCAAGCTGCCGTACGCCAAGGCGCTTGACATCTTCGGGCGGCCGCAGGCGTTTGTGCTGGCCGTCGGCAGCATGACGCTCGGGCTCATCATGATGGCGGGGTGCCAGAACGTGTACACGTACTGCGCGGCGCAGGTGTTCTACTCGATGGGCTACAACTGCATCGACTTCACCATCACCGTCTTCATCGCCGACACGAGCCAGCTCAAGAACCGCGCCTTCATGATCGCCTACTCGTCCTCGCCCTGGCTCATCACCGTCTGGGCCTACGGCCCCGCCTGCGAGCGCATGCTCGATTCCTTCGGCTACCGCTGGGGCTTCGGCATCTGGGCCATCATCTTCCCCGTCGTGTGCGCGCCGCTCGCCGCCCTGTTCTGGCACAACACGCGCAAGGCCGAGAAGATGGGCCTCGTGCACGTCACGCCGCACGGGCGCGGGATCGTCGCCAACTTCATCCACTACTGCGTCGAGTTCGACGTCGTCGGCCTGCTGACCCTGGCCGCCGGCCTCGCCCTGTTCCTGCTCTCCTTCTCGCTCTACGCCAAGCAGGCCGACACCTGGCGCAGCCCGCTCGTCATCTGCTTCCTCATCTTCGGCGGCCTGCTCGTCATCGCCTTCGGCTTCTGGGAGAAGTACTTCGCGCCCGTCACCTTCATCCCCTGGTGGGTGCTGCGCAACCGCACCGTCTGCTTCACCTACACCATGATGGCGTCGCTGTACATGGCCTGGTACATCTGGGACAGCTACTTCTACTCGTTCAACATCGTCGTCTTCGGCCAGAGCGTCACGCACGCGACGTACATCGGCAACATCTACACCGTCGGCTCGACCTTCTGGGCCCTGCTCGTCGGCGTCGTCATCCACTACTGGGGACGGCTGAAGCCGCTCGCCGTCTTCTTCGGCGTGCCGCTCACCATCCTCGGCGTCGCGCTCATGATCCACTTCCGCCAGCCCGACGTCAACATCGGCTACATCGTCATGTGCCAGATCTTCATCGCGTTCGGCGGCGGAACGCTGGTCATCTGCGAGCAGATGACGGTGATGGCGGTGTCGAACCACGAGAACATCCCTGCCGTGCTCGCCATCGAGGGGCTCGTCGCCAACGTCGGCGGCTCCGTCGGCCTGTCCATCGCCTCCGCCATGTGGCAGGGCATCTTCCCCGCCAAGCTCGCCAAGAACCTGCCCGCCGACGCCCTGCCCGACCTCGCCTCCATCTACGGCGACATCACCGTCCAGTCCTCCTACCCCGTCGGCTCCCCCACCCGCACCGCCATCAACCGCAGCTACGGCGAGACCCAGAAGCTCATGCTCATCGCCGCCACCTGCCTGTACTCCATCACCTGGGCCTCGACCTTCATGTGGGAGAACATCAACGTCAAGGACATCAAGCAGTTCGACGGTATGATGTGGTAATGTGGGACGCGGATGCCTATATGTCATTATTGAAGAGGGCTTTCAAAATACGGGGTTGGAAATATTGAGTTAAGACTTTGGTCTTAGGTATGGACGAGGGCCGTTTTTGTTAATATTATACCAGTTGTCAGAGAGGAGGAAATGTGGCTTATGATAGCGTCTCATGCATTGCTGTTTAACAGAAGTTTCTTTTATACCAAATGAAGAGATGAGCAGAGCGGATTCAAGCAAATAATTTTACATCGCGATATGTGATCTCGTTTTATGATGTATTTCATTAGTGTCCTAGGCTAAATAAGATATCATAAAGTAGGCGTCAATCATGCATTTCCATCAAACAAGCGCTTCCAGGGGTATCTATCTCATGAGCTCGAGCTCATATTCTCAGCATCATCCTTCCTTAGGGCCTGCACCCTCCCCGTCCGCCGGCACCGCGCTACGACTACGACGGGGTCGTTCCCCTCCAGCGCGGCCCGGACGGCGTGGTCGTCGCGGGCCTCGGGGCTCGCCTCCAGGAGCGCGACCGAGTCCTCGGAGATGAGCTGCGCGACGGCGTGCCAGAAGTGGCCCTGCTTGGAGTAGCGCGCGCGCGCGAGGAACGCGGCCGTGATGGCGACGACGCACGCGAGGTTGGCGCCGGCGATGCCCGCGACCACCGCGAACCCCGTCCACCGCACAGGGACCGTCGTCGACACCGACACCGTCACGCTCACGGCCTCGGGCACGTCGAACATGGGCAGGTTGGCGTAGTGCAGCGTCTGCGCCATGATGGCGAACATGGCGTGCAGCGCCAGCGCCGGCCGGCCCGTGTCGTGCAGCGTGTCCTCGAACACCAGCGGGTAGTCCAGGTACGGGTTGATGGAGGACATGCCGTAGCTGGCGCCGTCGCCGTTGATGGTCGTGCCCGCCGGCGGCTGCGCGATGCCGAAGATCCCCGCGTTGATCGCGCCGTCCAGGTAGTGGAGGAACCTCGAGTCCGTCGTCGTGTTGCTGATCTCGTTGACCGTGAGGAGGGACCGGGCCGATGCGTTCGCCGCGCTGGGGTTCGCGCCGAGGAGGGTGCGCACAGCTCTCGTATCCACCGTCCGGGCCCTGGGGTCGAAGGGGACTGTGGGCTCGACTGTGTCGCTCGAGGTCGACATGTCCACCTGAGACCTCTCCCATAAGAATTCGGAGAAACAGAGGGAGATATCGAAGGTAATGGCCTCCCCTAGATGCCATCTTGCCCACTCTCCATCGCGCTCTGGGCTATCTGGGATGGCGCTGGTGCTGTTCACAAACGTCCAATCATCAAACGAGCCATTGTTCCGTGTGACTAATGATACCATAGAGTGAGGAGTTACGGGCCTCTCACGACCGTCGCTGAAAAAGGTGAAGTTATCAGCATCTACGACATTGGTTAGGTCCGGAAGACAGATATACGTCACCAGCCGTCCAGGCAATCCAGCTGTAGGCAAAGTGCAGTTGAATTTGGTAGGTAGACAGGTCCCATCAGCGCAGATCGATGGCACATCGATACCTGCGTTCCTGAAGGTGTCATCGTACGAGATGTTTCCCACCATGGTCAGCAGGTACGGTAATGGAAAAGAGCCCGGATCCATTGACTGAAATTCTCCGCCGAGAACAGGAGGGGCGCAGGCTACCCTAGAGTTGATCCCGAAGGAACTGCCACGGTAGTGATGGAGTTTCGTCCGGTTGTCATGGCCCAAGGGTAGGAAGAGCCTCTTAATATTGCCCGTATCACTGAAGCCTTGAGCGGTCGGTTCCACATTTAGCCCCGAGGGAATCTCGCCAAAGGAAGCGTAGTCTGTCGGTTGTATATGCCACTGGGAGCTGCTTGGTTGATACAGCTGTACCTCGTCTGACAGGGACGTGTTGAGTTGCGTCTGGTTTGGATAGCCAGTGATCGAAGCTATGCCCAGGTCGGTGACGAGGATCGTGGAGGCAAATTGCGTAGCCATGGTCCCGATAAAGAGGGCGAGCGTTAAGAGGGGCGGCAGCGACAGGAAGTTGCGGATGGATGACCTGAACAAGAGGAACACCAGCCTCCACGCGCCGTCGTTCGCACCCCGCATCGTGGAGACCTCGGCCGCCTGTGAAAGGGGCACGCCGGTAGTCTCGAGGATCGTTGCTGCCACCAAGCTGGTGCATATCAACGTCTGAGCACTGGTGCAGACTTGGATGACCAGCGACAGCAGGGTGACGGCAGCTGTGAGCCACCCTTTCAGCACGACGTGGCGCCAGGACGCGGAAGCTTGTTCCCCACTCCCCTGGCCCTGGCCTCCCCAGAGGGCAGCAAGTAGCCCGATCATAACGGGGGTGGCAATCGAGCCGCCGATTATCACAAAGGCGCCGTAACCCCCGATAGATTCCCGAAAATGCCATTTTGGTCTACGCGGGATGATACGCAGGGTCGAGGCGAACGTAGACGCCGACTTGATGGTTTTGAATGTCCCCATTCTCCAGTCCGACTTGGCCATTTTGGCGAAGGGGATCGACGGTATACGTGACTTTTCGAGAGCGATGGGGAGTAAACTGATGAAGTTTGGGAAGGCTTGTGCTAACTCAATATAGTTTGGATGGTGCTCTCATCACGACTGCTTTGAGAGACGTAAGCTCGGTCGTCAACTGTGTAAGGGGTTCATTGACTGTAATGGACGGCAGAAACGCTTGCACTGGAAGATAGCCATTTCTATAGGAGACGCGGTTTACTCATATAACTCGTAGGGCTAACCTGAGCATGCGTTTGTTCGCAAGGGGCCGCTCCCCAGGAATCCTCCGCGGCTGGTCGAAGACAGCCGGATTGGGGGCGGGTGGCCTGGCCTGGCATTGAAGTGGTCGTACTGTAGTTCTAGCGGCGGTTGAAAACTGGAGTTGGCGCCCTATAGATGCCAGCATCCAGTCTTGGCCTCGCAGATCGTCACCATTCCTAGGCTTGACCAATGTTTCTGACCCCTCTCAGGTTGCGTTGACGTCCGCATCGAAGGATCAACGCCCATGCGCAATGGCTTTCAGCTCGACGTCTCCGATACTACAGTACCGAGGCAGCTAGGGCAGATATCAGAAGCCGCATTCAGTTCTGTATATATGCACCATTTATATATCGTATCCTAGTGAGCCAGGTGCATAGGTACATATATAGACACCGCTCAGCCCTCAGCCAACATAATTAAGTCTATGGCTGTCGCAAGGTGCAGCCTATGCTGCCATCCCGCTTACAGGGGTGGGTTATGAAATGTTGCCCCGTAGAATACAAGAAGACTCTCGACAAGGCGGCGTGTCGTATGATAGGTATTCAGGACCATTCTTGTAATCGCCAACACTTGCCCAATCTTTGCCTTGAGCGAGCTGGGCTACGAGATCCCAGAGGCGATGATCCTCGCAGAGTATACCTCGCGGAGGTGTAATGCATACCTAAGTGCATTTCAGGGGCCAGGGGTTGCCGGTTTCCTCTCCCGTGTGCTGAACCATCGAAGGGTGCAGCGCAGTTGAGGTGACTGAGATAGTGGTCGCATGTCAAGTTTTCGTTAGTAATCACTAGATATAGATAGACTGACGTTGTATCGGAAGTGCAGTAGGCTGAGTAGCCAAGATGTGCGATGTGACCCAAGCATGCAAGAGATTGCTGGGATGTTATATATATTGCTTGGTTTCCAAGCTGTAGGGTTGCAAGATGTAGAGAGCCTTACGAGCCTTACAGCCTATCCTTCGAGGGCCAAACAAAGTGTGAGAGTCTTGAGGCTTGGATGGAACACAAAGACTGGGCCATGAGCAACGTCCAGCAAGTCCCCGGGATTCCGCATTCACCCGCCCCGCCATCAGAATCGCCAAACTCAACAGACCAAGAACTACTAAGACGGTATACCCTGACGCATAACCTAGAGTCTCGATATTGGAAGGCAGACGCTAACAGATTAATCGTAAGTCCAAGCAATATACCGGCGCCACTATGCGATTGCCGTTCCGGCGTACTGGGTCATCTAGAGAAGAACGCCAAGCAGAACGCCGCAGAAGAAACCACTGCATACCAAGTTAATATACAGTATAGTCCCATAAATGCTCGTTCATAACATATTCAAAGCATTATAACAACACTCTATAGCAGAGGCGACTAATGGGTTGTACCTAGGCATTCTATAGCATCACTTCGGAAACTATATTAAAGACCTATCTACATAGAGTTGTGCCAATTGGATATTAGCTTCTGTTGCAGCTGTAAATACCTGCGCCTGTGTGAAACCCCCTTCCCATTTAAAATGTGTGTTAGCAATCATATATGCTTTAACATTACACAGTCAGTCTAGAAACACTATAGGCTAGTCAAATCAAGTGCTGAAGATCTTTATTTAACATATACAATATGTTTCATTCAGCCAATTAAGTAGTAGTCTGTAAGAGAAAAAAAAAAAAGGTGGGGGGAGAGAGAAAAAAGGAACAAACAGGCGGGTGCGACAAAGTCGACAGACCAAACTCCAAATAGCGGGGATAGCGGAACTAGTCCTATCTTAATCTCATCCCCTTCTTCATCTCTCTCTCTCTCTCTTGCCCCCCCCCCCCAACATTTTCCACACGGGCAACATGCATGCCTTACCGCCAAGCGAGCTAGGTAACAGATGACAACCACCAGTACCATCAATAATTGAACCTAACCGTTCCACAAGCTCTGAGAGACCTTAGATGCTATGTTCGGATAGACGATTCGCCAGAAACTTGAGCACTTGTTCCCTGGGGTCGTCGATACAGTCCGTATCCTGTTCGAACAGCAGAGGAAGAGCCTCCAGTGGCCCAGTACGAAAATACAGGTATTTCATATCTGCCGTGTTCGTCAAAAGCCGCGAGATTTGTCCGTACTCGGTGGTGGTTAGGCGGGCTCCCTTTGATAGAAGTTCCTCTACTAGGGGTATGTCCAAGGATTGGCATGCAATAGCGAGGGGGGTTAGCCCTTCATCCGTGCTCGCATTGATGTCAGCCCCCCTTTTCAGGAGCTCCAAGGCGGTCATGACACGCCACTTGCTCTGCTCCGGATCTAGATCCTCCACGTCTGTTTGGCAAGCCAAATGAAGTGAAGTGTAGCCGTGGTTATCGATGTCACCGACCTTGAACTTGGCCTTGCTATTAAACAGCAGAATCACCCGCGTAACAGCACCGATCTTTGCTGCCCAGTGGAGGGGGCTCTTGCCATCAGCGTCCTTCGTAATGATTTGGGAGCCGTATAATGCAAAATTGAGTATAATTTCGTTTAAATGATCTTCAATTCTTGGGTCGCGCTTCGAGTAACCACGTGTTAAGGGCCCAGTCGGTAATCGGCAAACGATTTCAATAGGTAGGAACCCCTTATTAGGGCCACCAGTGGCTCTCGATCTCAGATATGTGTCGGACTGGTTGCTTCTGAGTAGAGCCTCTATTAGAGGTACCACGGGGAAATCTTTGTACCTCATGATTGCACTAGACTCATACCCCGAGCCGCCGTGCTGGATCCAGGAAAGAATACTCGAGAGGTGCGTTTCGCCATACTTGTTCCTCTGCTGCTGGAGTATTGGCAAGGCTTCAACAATGCGCCGGATACAATCGACGCCTTTAACAATCTCATCCATCCGCGCAGAAAATGATAGCAGGAGTGAGACGGGGTGCCCTTCTGCTCTGAAGCCCCCCTCATGGTCAAGCAAGAGCTCGGCTTTTTGGCGAGTACATCGTTGCGCGTGCTGAGTTGTCTCGCCCATTACCATCACTAGCAAGGCAAACTCCAGAGCTGTACCCGCCTCCGTCACCCAGGGAAGCCGGGATGACCGAAGGACTTTGGAACCCGACGATAGAATCCAACGCTCATAGTTTCTATAGCGCGGCCAGTAGCTTGACAGCCGAGGATCTGCGCCCGCCCGTAGTAGTCTTCGTGTTACACTGGCCGGCACAAAGGGTTCGATGGACTGCAAGAGAATCGATGTTCCACTATGCTCATCGAGGATAAAAGAATCCTCACCGAAAGAAGAATACTCCCCTTTGATCATCGGTTTCGTTCGAGGTAACAGGAAGACACGGTCAAGAAGTCGCTCAAGGTTCCTTTCATCCATGGGTAAGACATCGCCTGAGATAAGGCAGGCGATCATGGAAATGGGGTTCAGATCATGGGCTGTTTCGAGGTCGATGCCTATGTGTTGGACAAACAAATCGAAGAGGTCTAACCGGTGATATAGGCAAGCACCCATCAGCATGGCCTGCGCATTCAGCAACTCGACGTCAAAGCGCGAGAGAAGCGCCTGGATAGTAGGAACAGAGGCCCATTCTTCGAGCAGTGCAGCGAGAGTAGGGAGAAGACGCTTCTCTTTAACTCCAGAGACCAGTACGACCTCTGGGCTCCGGGCAAAGTAGATAGGCGATACCTCCTTAACATCCCAGAAGTCAGGTAAAGAATCGCCTCCGCTCTTTAGTTGTGCGCCGCGTGAGAGTAGGAACTTGACCGTGTCGGTCTGACCGAAATAGGCGGCAATATGCAGTAGTGTAAGGAAATACCCGGAATGCCGGACCAAACCTATTGTTTCGCCGTAAAAGTATATCTGGCTGTCGCGTACAGGGTCGAACTCGTGGTTTATGTTAAAACCGGCGGCTATGGATCTCTCGAGGATGTCGAGCTGGCCATGTCGACATGCCCAGGAAGGGGCCCGTCTAGCGCCCCTGGAATCCGCGATATAAACGGCCGAGAGAAAGTTGTCGTAGAAGTATTTATTAGTGAAGGTCAAGTTCCTCACACCTGAGTAGGGAAGATAAACATAAATTTCATTCAGGAGCTCGGCCGGCAAGTCCGTTAACGTGAGTCGGGTGGGAGCAGCCATGCTGGGAAAGCCCCGTGGTGAACGCAGAAATACGGAGAATAAAGATCCTCAATATATGACAGAAGGAGTAGAGAAGACGTTGAAAAGAATAGAAGATGGGTAGGTAAGGGCAAAAGGCCGATGTGTTCACAAAGTCCCCGACTGGTTTGATGCTTGGTGGGAGGGCACTAGGCAGGTGGTTGGATTGAGCATGAGAGATAGACGTCCAGCAGACAGGCCTGATATTAAGTAGAAAGACCTTGGGTACCTTATATGGACCAGGTCCATGTTTGGTGTTGAAGTTAGCAAGCTAGCTCTCGTCCACAAGCTGCGTCACATAGATATCTTACAAACCGCACCATGTCTGGATGTAGTCATGTATACCGAAGTTCCGATTTCAGTCTCACCTAGTTTTGTGCCAAAACTTTGCCACGTTAAGACGGACTCCAGTAACTAGGGGTGTAGTGAGCACATCAATATATCTGTTACAAGGCAATCATTTTATCAATATAGACCCCAACTCAGTGTTCGAATGAATATCCGATGTCATGACATGCCATTTGATAGTTGCACCACAAATGAGTCATATGTGAAGGTCAACAGCGCTGCTAGAAATTCGGCTTAACCCAACATATGATTTGAGACACAAACTACACGTTGATACGGAGCATAAAGCCGGAAGAACTATCCCTGTAACAGAACCAGCTTGGCAGCCTCGTTTACTACCGGGCCAGAGTAAGTTCCAGAGAACCGCTCTGTAGGTACTACACCACCCAAATGCATACGTACATGTAGCATAGGTATGTAGTTAAGTAGGGGGTACACACCATGGGCCGTACGTAAGCAAACTGGACCTTATCACGGACTCGCCGTTCCAACGATGCTGTTACACATGCCCACCAACCACCAACACCCATTATACCTAAGCGTTTGTGCCACATAGTTGCAGCCACAAACACATGCAAGGTCCCATGGGTCTCGGCATGTGCATGTGTATGTGCATGCGTATCTATGTGTATCTACTACGTGTTATGACCCTATTTAGGTACCGACAGATCTACACGCGCTCATGGTGTGACAACGAGGGTCGTGATGGCTAGGTATCATCTCATCAAGTGCCCTATCTTAGGATCACACCCCGCCACGAGCGTTACCAAGAGCGTCGGCATCCCCCGCGTTCGGGACGCTATCCTCCCCGCATTCACAGCACGTGTCAAGTCTACCGAGTGCCCGGCGCACCTCCTTATCCCACCTGCTCAGCGCAACGAGAACCCATTCGAGGATTCCAACGAGGTAAAGGGCAGCACATTGACCGATCCACAAACCTTGCAGGCCGTATCCGTGGAAGGCAAGGTAGATGCCGAACGGGAGGGCGCCGCCGTAGTAGCTGAGCAGATTCACGAGCGCGCCAACCCACTGCCGGCCCATGCCCCGTAGCACGCCACCGCAGCTGCCGTTCAGCCCGTCGGCGATCTGGAACAGAGCCACGAACGGCATGACGTCCCCCACCAGGCGGACCACGCGCTCGTCGTCGTTGAAGATCCTGCCGAAGACGTCCTTGGTGCTCATCAGAACCGCGAGGATGACGGCCCCGAGGATGACGGACAGAATAGCGGCGCAGTGGGCGGCGCGCGCGGCCTCGCGGGGCTTCCGCGCGCCGAGCAGGTTGCCCAGGCGGGCGGAGGCGGCGACGCCCAGGCCGAAGGGGACCGTGTTGATGACCTGGTCGGCCGTCATAATGACGGACTGCGCCGCGAGCGGGATGGTCCCCAGCCTGCCGGCGGCGAGGGCGACGATCTCGAAGGCCCACCACTCCGTGCCGACGTGGACGACGCCCAGGAAGGCCAGGCGGACGAACGGCCAGAGGTTCGACAGCGCACGGCGCGGTGCGAGACCGCCCCAGCACTCGTGGCCTCGGACGAACGATGCGTACGCGACGAGGAGGAGGAAGGATAGCCAATAAGAAATTCCCGTTGCGAAAGGGGCACCGTAGAGGCCCAGGCCAAACCGGTGGACGAAGAGGTAGTTCAAAAGCGCGTTGAGCGGGGAGGTGATGAGAAGTACGTAAGTTCCGGGGCGGTATATCTCCTGTGCCTGCAAGAACTTCTTCATCGTCTCGAACCAGATATATCCCAGGCCACCCGGGATCAAGATAAGCAGGAACCTGCCGCCGTCGACACATATGAATTCCTCCTGGCCGAGGGCTCGGAACAGAGGCTCCGCAAACCCCCATATCACGGCCACGACGGCGTAAAACGCAGACAAGACGACGATGCCCCGCTGCAACAGGACTCCGAGGTGGTGCTTGTCCTGCGACCCGGTAAAGCTGGTGGACGCAAGCGTGTCGAGGGCGGTGGTGCCGCCCATGGCGATGAGCCAGCCCGTGGCCATGGCAAACATGTAGCAGAACGCGGCCGTGGCCAGCGCCTCCGGCGAGAGCCGTCCGACAATCAAAACAGAGACGGTCTGCAGGCTATTCTGAAGCGTGTAAGCCAGGATGACGGGTAGGGCCGCTTTAGACAAAAGCCAAATCTCCGACAGCCACTCCCGCCATCCCGGAACCTTATCCTGCGCTGCGGCCGCAGCTGCCGGCGGCTTGGGGAGCAGCGCAGTCGTCTCGTCGGGTGGGCTCGGATAACATTCCTGCGTCGGCGTCGGCGTCGGCGTCGGCGTCAACGTCGCTGAAGACGTCCCGTCCGCCATTTTTCATGAACTTATTCAAGTACAGGGGTACAGACCTGTTATTAGAGTAGGTAAACCTAGACTTTTGCGAAAGAGCCTCAAACAAGACGAAGGCTTCACACTATCAAAGGCGTAAAAGTAAGTAAGGAACAAGTTTTCGTTAGTGTCCGGTAATCTGGGGATCCCTAGTGGCAATACACGTAGTTGAACGAGTGTCTAGGAATACTGAGACATTTCCGGGGCTAAAAGACTCCCGGCCTAGGTACTCTAGTGGAAGACGGAAGCAGGCCACCACATGAACGTCCCATGATGCTGTATATATAGGAGGCATGGTAAGTCAACGCAGATTCCACGAGCGCATAGTCGCATTAGGTGAGTAGGTATGTAGCTCGACTGGGCGAGTCATCCATCTATCGGCCTTGTCGTGCAGATCCGGCCCGCTTTCGACATGCACGCCCACGTTGATAAGCGCCAGAGTGCGGTAAAGTCGCCGGCCATCGCGCAGTTCGAGGCCGGAACGCACGTCTGGATGCGGCCGAGGAGTCGGATGGGATGCGATAGCGACCTTGGCACTTGGGGGGTGGAACGGAGATAGCGAATTTGCCGATTCTTATTATGCGTGCCCATGTTGTTGATAGAGATGAGCGGTGCAGAACGCCCCCTGTCATAGGTTGGCGAGATGCGGGCATCGCCTATCAAAGACCAATCAGCAACTACATACACGGTATCGAGACTCATCCTGCAGTTTTCATCGTCGTTCTGACAGAAGAAATTGACCAACGCTTAGGTACGAAATAGACTGAAGTTGTCCAGGTATCCTTAATATAGTGCTGCCCCCTCCTCCATTTTCGTTTGAAGCCACTCGCACCTGTCTGCAGATCCCTGACTTTCCAACGCCGCAGAACCCATGGCTACCTTACTACCGGTAGTATCATAGATTTATACTAGAGGGAGTGTCTGTATCTTGGCATTACAGATAAGCGCTTGTGTGGGGATCCGTACACAGCTATCCACCAACCTTCCGAATAATGCCTCCAAGCTCCTGCTTGAACGTCACTTGCGACCTTTAAAACCTCCACAGTCCCCAACGTCAAGACTGTCCGGAATATATATTGCTCTTTCATTGTGGTATTTCCGACCACACTCAGAGGGACTAGCTCATGCATCTTCTTGTCAGGCACAGCTTCGCCCAGAGGAGAACGGGGTGAAAAAACATGACAGAACGATGTGCCTGTCCCCTGGTGGGTGCTGGCGCGGACACCTTCTTTGCCCTATATCACCAGCTACTGCGATATCCACACGAAGATGCTGCAATCGATCCAGGTCTCGCTGGCAGCGAGGGTGCGAATGGCGCCTAGCAGGACAGGTCCCAAAGATGCGACCCCTAGAGTGTCCTGTATGGTTTTTTTTTTTTTTTTTTTTTTTTTTTTTTNTTTTTTTTTTTTTTTTTTTTTTTCGAACGGATGCATCGCAGATTCCGCCTTCTAACTCCCAGTCCTCGACTCAGGCTTCGAATACCGAAATTACTAGGGCCTCGTGCCTATCTCTCCTCCTCTTCGCCTGCCGCAATGCCCTTGGTGCCGGTGCCTCTGGGGAAGGATTCGTCACTGGGGCGACCCGGTCACGAGAGATTATACCGGTGCCTTCATTAAATTAGCCCTAATAAGAAACGCCCTTGGGACTCTGCTGGGCGCAAGAGCGGACCCGTGGACGTGGGTGCCGGACGCGAGGGACAACGTGGCCCGCCTTGCATTACCTACGCGCCTGGTGGGCGGGCTCGCGGAGCGGCCCGGGGCAGACAGGCAATACTGGCTGTTCCAGGTGTTCCTAGATCGCGGCGCCGACGTCGGCATCGACGTCCTGGGAAAGGACGGGTCTCACGCCGCGGGATATCACGTCGAACGACGGTGGCAGCCGATGCACTGGATCTCCTCCATTATTAGGTGGACGGATCCCTTCAATCTTAGGTAGTTACTACATACCTAGACAATTCATCCGCTTTCAGAGTGACATGATCCCACGTATCTCGGCGTGATATGAGTCTTCTGAGGGTCACCCATAAGAGGGGTTTACCCCTGCAATATCGTTATAGTATTTCCCTAACAACCCCTACTGTACTCATTGGCCGAGTCCACGCGCGAGTATTCTTCATAGACTGCTATGAACACAGGCCACACAAATATGCAAGACAGAGAACCTTATTTTCCAAAACATATCCTTAGAGAACAGTTTACGCAGGGCAGACAATCTAATATGGAGGCAATCATAGATTGTATCCCTCCGGTTGGGGACCGTGGCAGCCGGGGAGGGGGAGTAGACTAGCGGGGGACGGTGGCTGATGCCACATCGGGTGGCTTTGTGTCTCGCGTTGGGTACAACATGAAGGGGCTTGGGTGCCAAGGGACTTGTCCTCCCACCTTGCCCACCATCTTCTGCATCTCTCTTCAACATCTGCGAAGGTTGACCAATCCACAGTCACGATGCATTACTATGTGGCATACAATCTAGCCAAATCCGGCGTTTCAATGTGTGTTATCTGCAGAGGCAGAGAGGCAGAACTAAAAATGCACTAGCATGACCAGATCCAGTGTCTGATCACCTTGGAATCTGAACAGGGGTCTGAACATGTTGGTTTCCTATTGACCGGCAGTGCAACATAATGCCCTCACATGGGCATCAACGGGCCGCCCATTGTGCGCCATCAGATAGGAACTGGGCGGCCTCCAGTCTGCCAAGCTCTGCTTCGATGTCCTACGTACATAGTAGATTCCGCCAACATGGTGGCGGTAGCTGCTATCCAATGCCAACCCCCACACACACCGATCTCGTCTTCACGCTCAATGGTCAGTCTATCAAATCGCATTGCCACTGCCACAGTATTGTTAGGCGAATTTGAGCCACGCAGCTTGAAACATGCGAGGGCTTTCTGATGAGGGGAAATGCAAAGTGCCTGCGTAAGGCTGATACGGCAGAGTGGTGGCTCGGCGGAGGGTCTAACTGGATGGCAGTCTGCGCATCATCCGGCCTATTTAACGCCTGCAGTCCTCCCCCAATGCATATTCTAGGAGAGATCCCTTATCCATACAAATCTCGTCTTTCTAAGGACGACCTATCCCTACAGTTCTTGTTGGCATCAACAGCAAGAACCGTCATGGATGAGGCGCCCAATGCAGGGACGAGGCACGGAGAGCGCGGCGGGGAAGAGAGCATTACGACATGGAACAATACCGAAAACTTTGACCAGGCCTCTATCGCGGGGCTACCGGGGGACTCTACACGGCCTTCCGAGCCAGAGGGCGGATATTCGCCAGCTGCCGTACCGCTACAGCTACACTCCCCAACGGACGAAGCCGGCCCTAATCAACCTACGAAGCGCGCGTTGCGTCCAACGAAACATCATGTTCGAGCGGAATGGGAAGCCATGAAGGACACCATAAAGGAATACTACATACTCCAGAACTATACCCTCAAACGCCTCATGGACACCCTGGCCCGGGAGCCTTGGAATTTCCATGCGTCGTAAGTTGCCTCTTCCATCACGATAGGCTCGCTCATGCAAGGGGGCTTAACATAAGCAGGCCAAAGATGTTCAAAACACAATTCAAGCGATGGGGATTTGAGAAGAACGTCACCAAAAACCGAGTCCGCAGACTAATTGACTCTGACGCTGCGGGAGGCGGTGCTCGAAAGGCCATGGGTATGAGTACCAACCGAATCAATAAATATTTGACTCGGAAGAGACGTGAGAGAATGAAGGAAAACCCAACCTTGATGCAGGATAGAGATGAGGCCTGCAGCGAGGTAGAAGAGATTTCCCCCGACCAAGAAGGACCTTCTGTGCTTTCAGAAGCCGAGCATTCGCCTTCAGAGCCTCCGAGCAACGAACTACCGTCCTATGCTGTACCTCAGCCAGCAATAGAACAACCAGCTTGCGGTTCAGGCTTCGATTGTCCCTTCGCAAGGGCGGGTAGGACCAGATTCCGTATCAATGTTCACGACTCGTGAGTTCATAAACCATGAGTATCGTTCCGTGAGACTTCTGACGATACACAGGGATGGTCTGGGGGATAACCCCAATGCCCATTTCCCGAATTCGATGTTGCCCATCGAAGATGGTGTCTATACGGCGGACTCCTGGGGCTCCCGTCAATACCATGACATCAGTCAGAGGCGGTGCTACCAAGCGTTCGGCTGTTCTTGCATGCTACTTGGCCCTGGCACTCACGCGTTTCACGTACTTATCCAGCGAAGCACAGTCAGGGTCGGGGTTCTAAGTTCTGACTTACTTTCGACTGTTGCACCTGTCGTCAAGCAGTGTAGAGAATATGCGCAGGAGCTGCATCCATCGGAAGATGGAGACCTAGACCCATACTCGGGTACGGTTGACGGCTTTACACTGCTTCGCGCATACCGTCGTTTGAAGGAACACTTGTCCTATTTGGACAGCCTTGGCGATTCGTACAGGGAAACTCAGCGGGAGCTCCGGCTCCTTGTCGAAGGATTTCTAGAAGATGGCGAGATCTGGGGTCGTTACTGCTACCGTACTCTGTTCACGTCTGGAGTCATCGACAAAGAGCTCGCGGGCTTTTTCACGAGCCAAAAAATCTTTGTTGACATAGAGAAGCTCGACGCCGGGTTTCGTAAGCTAAGGGTGCGCCGTCATTCTAACACCGATATGAGGTTTCCTTTAAGCCAAGGAGAAGAATCTATTATCCATGGTGTTGAAGGGGAATTGCCGTGGTCCTCCCGGACCGACTTCGAGTTCAGAATTGCGAGAGACAGCACAACAAGTTCGAAGAGCGATACCTCAGTGATGTATTACGACAACTTCGACGCGTATGGCTTCATTCCAAGCAGTCGCAGCATCACAAACTTCTTTTACAGCCTCTCACAAGATGCGCCGCCAATGCAACAGGTGCCTAACGTCCAAGACGTCCAGGCTTTACCTTCTGAAGCCATCAACAGCGACGCTAGTTCCTCTGATAGCCCCGCTGAATTCTATGGCGAGTGGCATATCCAGTCTGAACTTGATATAGCCCTACTTGACGCATGTCGCCTAGGCGATACAAAAACAGCTCGATCGTCTATCGCCCTGGGCGCCGATGTCAACGCATATACAACTCGCGGTGACAGCAGGTGCACGCCTCTTATTGCGGCTGTTGAAAATGATCACGAAGAAATCGTCCGCCTCTTGGTTGAAGCCGGCGCCAAGGTCGACCTAGGAGCACACTTGCAGATGCAGACAGGGAGCTTCTACTACACGCCTCTTTACGCTTCTGTAAAGCTCGGTAGTCTCCGTCTAGCCGAGTTACTCTTAGATCTGGGCGCAGATATCGAAGCTCCCAGCACCTTTCAGGCAGCGAACCGGACTTCCCATATCACAGCGCTGACCAAAGCGATAAGGGATTACAAGTTCGAACTGTTCAAGCTCTTGCTTACTTGGGACACCACCTTCCAGACAGGTCTGAAGTCTATGAAGATTGTTGCGCCTGATCTGTCGCCAATCACACACAAAACCCGTGATTTAATCACAGCAGCGCGGGGCGGAGATGTCGCCGGTCTCATAGAGGCGCTCAGGACGGGCGCAGATATCAATGCGGTATCGATGTGGGGCTCCGCGCTCAGTGTCGCCGCGCGGAACAACAAGGGCCAGGCTGTCAGCGCGTTGCTCAAACGCGGTGCCGACGTGCAGATCGCGTCGCTATGCCTCACTCGCTCGGGGCTCCAGGAGACGGCAAAGAAGCTACTCGAGACGTCCTACGGCGGCGAGGGTACCGGTTTCGAGAACCTCCGCCAGCGGTTCATATCCCAGTACAACCGGATCTCGCGCATCTGCGCCGAGTCCGACGCGCCGAACCTGCAGAGGTTCGTCCGGCAGCACGGTCACTACAACAGCGCCTGGTCCTCCGGCATCGACGTCATGAAGAACGTCTGCCGGGGCGAGGCCCCGACCGAGGTCTCCGACGCCGTGGCCTTCCTGGGCGTGGCGCGGGCCATGGCCGAGACGCTGGCGGGCGCGGGCAGCCACGCGTCCCTCCTCGACAAGTTCGACGGCGACCTCGTGCGCTGGCAGCAGCTCTTCCCCCTCGAGGACGACATGGCCTCGTACCGCCATGTCGCGCGGCTGGCCTGGGGGGTGCACATCGACGACGCCTTCTTCGAAGACGCCGACTTCGACGACCAGCACGCCCTCGATCGCTTCCAGGACCTCATCTCGACGTTGATCAGCAACGCACGCGAGCCGCTGGGCCTGGACGGCCTTGCGGATTTCGGCCTCGAGGGGAGCTTGTCGAGATGGCGCAGGAGGAGGTCCACGCGCACCAACAGCGTGCCCAACGGCGTGCCCGGCTTGCTGGGTTCTGACAACCAGTCGAACAGCGACCACGTGGGGCCAACGTCTTTTGCACCGCGTGGAAGACTTGAGGGGCAACAGCCGCCTGCGCTCCATCTAGGATCCCACGGTCCTAGACCTACCGTCTCACCTGGGATGAGCTGGAACCAGGGAAACGATGGCAATACGCTTTGGATTGCCAGCGCCAGCCAGAATGCCGAGTCATTGATCAGGGGCGCTATATTTGCCATTGCATTCATATTCTTACAGGGTAGGTGGCATTCCGGTCTCTCTCCTCTTGTATCCCTTGTCCCCTTCCCCTGAATTATATGCGGGACATATCCCCTAACATGCGAAGCAGGTTTTTGGTCGATGTCTGAAGCCCCGTGGGGATTTTTTACTAGAGTCGGGACCCTAGCCGAGCGGATGTCGTCCTTCTGTCGGTATTTCAACCCGCCTTGTCCACCTGACGCCCCCGCGTCTCTGACCTGCTTCCCGGGCATGAACAACTAGTTCTTGAAGCCCGATGGAACATCCGAAAGCCCACCCCAATGGTATGATCTGTTGGGTAGCAGTGGCTACTGGATGTGAACGAGAGGCGTAATTGCTACACCCATGATGTCTTTTCCGTGGGTTTCTTTTACGTTACTCTTAAGGGTATCTCACCAGCGTTTTGCGAATGCGATTGAGTTTTTTCATGATACTTACAAGGGGGATTTCTTTTTTCAACAGCGTGTTAGCAGAGCGATTGCGTTTAGGGTCATACCCTATCTAGAGTGCGTTCCTGAGGCATGCCTTGCGTGCGACTCTCAGTTCGTCCTAGGAATTTATTATATGATACCCGAACATGATGCGTCTTTATTTGTAGAAAGCGATGACATAGGGTACAACAACTACTTGTGATGGCCTCAACATGGACGACAGCTGGTAAGCCTTGGTATCGTTTCTGTTCGTGTTGTCCTGTACAAGTAAGGCTATACAAGAGAGGAACACAGCCTTGCTCCATCGATCGGCTCTAAGGTCGGTCGCGAGAAAGACCATTGGCCATGCTGTCGCTGCAGGAAAACGATTGGAATGACCAAATACCATGCTCTGAGGCCGATTTCCCGTGCATCGCATTTGACAGCGAGGCGCATGATGCCTTCTTTGGGCCAATTTAAGGCCAATTCTACAGTATCGTTAGTATACTCCGCCTCATTACTTGTTGGTCTCATAAAAGACAATATTTCCAGTCGTACAATCAAGACAATGCCAGCCCAATCTCGGAGCCCTCGCCGTCGGACTATACGCAAAACCACTGCTCGTTTTGTCTTTTTCAACAGCTCGCTGACATGTCTCAACGAACCCAAGCTTTCGTGCCTGAATCCTGGGATCAAGATATGGAGCAAGAAGATCTTGGCATGATGGATTCCAACTCCCTCCTCCAACCAAACTTGTCACATCCAGGACTCGACAACACCCAACTAAACCAAGCCCAGTTGGTAGACTTTTCCTCCACCGATAGCAACAGTCCAGAAGAAGTTGATGCTTCGTACTACATTAACCAGAACCAGTACTCGTCACACCCAGAACTCGACATCACCCAACTAAGCCAAGCCCAGCCGTGGCACTTTGTCTCCATCGGTAGCAACAGCCTAGGAGGAGAAGTTGATGCTTCGTGCTGCTTTGATCAGAAACAGTATGGAGGAAGTGATTTCTTCACGGACTATGTTCCGTCCCCTCTAATGTACAAGGGACCTCCTTGTCAGCTTTCGCTTCAGTCAGATAGCTCTTCGCCGTATAGTTCCGTGACAGATCCATCAGCAGTTTCGACCTTAGATATGCCATATGACGATGCTACGGCGGCTCACCAAGTGCATACGTCTCCAGGCTACCAGGTTACTGGGACAGACGGTTCACCGACCCAACAGCCTTGGCTACCTCATCAGCCTGGTTCTCAATCGATAGTGGCTCCTCCGGATCTGAGTCCTTCTCCATTTCAAGGCGACGATATGCCATCCACCGGCGTAGTTCCCCGCGCCAATGGACAAGCGACAGCTATCCGCACCCAGGATGATGCTGAACAACGGAACAAGTGCGTCCACCATCACAACCGCACCTCCCCATGAAAAAGTTGTTCAAATGCTAACACATGTCTGTTGCAACAATATAGTCATTGTCATGCGCTTCCAACTCCGCCGTGTCAGTCACATCGATGTCCGTATGACGGCTGTTTCTGGGAATTCACAACAAAGAGGGATCTTGAGCGCCACGAGGTTAGCATACATGAGAATGCGCCGCCGTTCCGATGTTGCTGCGCATATTACACTCCGCGGAAAGACAACTATCGTCGGCATGTCTTGAAGTGCAAGTCGGCCGGCCAAAAGCTATCTCACTTCGTCTGCTCCTGTGGTGCTTCAATTGGTCAACGCCAGGACATTGTTACCCACATATTTGCCTGTGGGCGGAAGCTACCTGGCCGACCACAGAAGAAGCAAGCCATTGTTCGAGGGTGAGGGTGAGGGTCAGACGCTTCATGATGCAGGTGGTATGCGAGGACACGCGTGGACATGGCATGAAAAGAACACGGGTGTGATCTTTTATATAGGGGTGCGGTGGGCTCAACATCTCTGCTTTTGCAAAATCGTGAGATGAACACTAATGCGAACTTCATTGGCCCTCGATCGTCTGTGCTGCATGCGAGACCAATATACTACGTACGTTGATGCAAGGCGAGCGCATAAGTGTCGTTGGGCCTCAAATTGGCCTCAAGAAAATAGGCCTCACCGGCCTTATTCGGGTCCCAAAACACCACCAACTCATCTTCCATAACGTAGATATAATACTATTGGCTCGTATATCCGCCTCACTGCATGATACATAACTCGTGTTTGTCAGAACCGACCGCAGCAACCATCGCCAAGCCTCTCACCCGTTACAGCGGGAGGAAGTCGAGTCCACGCTGATTGGTCATCACGATGTCCTCATTACCGCCATCTAATCCTAGATTCCAGAAAATCGGAGTTCATCTGGGCCCGTCTGGAGCTAGCAATCCAAGGGGGGGGCGGAGTTCGGCAGCCTTGATCTCATGCAGCAGACTCGAGGAAGTAAATGCCGAGCAACGTCTCGGCTAACTTAGAATTACCTAAATGATCTTCTCGAAATTGCACTGAACATGCAAGTTTAGTTAGGTATCTTCGTTTCGCAATGTCGTCATCCAGGCTTCTACGTTCTCAGGGGTTAGGGATATGAACTGTCAGGTAGTTCTCCAAGTTCCTCCGCTTATCAGCATTAGACTTTCACGACGAGGCTCTCGGGCATATTTCATATTGCCTAAGGAAGTAGGGCGCAGCGAGATCTTGACGACATTGGTGGGTGTTGTCGTTACGGCTACGAAGCAGGCTGTCGAGAGAAGTCCTAGATAGCCGAGACCAGCTACTCGCCAGGGTTCTAGACACGAGGTGTCCACGGCAGTTATGTAGTGGGCGCTGCTTGACCATATGGGACGCCCCAGCCTCACAAGGTGATGTACTTGCTATCCAACCACCCGCGAACCGTAACAGGTTCACAGCCCCCCCCCTCGGAAAAGGTCTGCTTCCGATCCCTGCGTAACTCCCCGCCCCCCTCAACTCGCCTGCCGCAGCGAGTTATAGTGCTCCCCGAGCCCGTAGCCGTGGCGGTAGTACGCGAGCCATATGGCCGGCCTATCCCCTCCCCTTTCCCCCGACCCCCGCCCCTCCCCCGCTCGGCTCGATGGTCTCGGTCCGGCCGTCCTGGAGGACGCGGATGCGGACGCCGTAGGCGCTGGCGAGCGCGAGCAGCTCCAGCTGGCCGCCCCACTCGGCCGTGTCGCGGATGCGGGCCGCGTACGCGCCCAGCGGCTCCTCGAGGAAGGGCGCGAAGTCGTCCGCGTGCGCCTCCATGTAGTCCGTGGCCGCGCGGCGCACGGTGCGGTACGGCAATACTAGCGGCTGCTTTCCTTCACCCTCACCCCCACCTTCACCTTCACCTTCGGCCTTACCACCCCCGCCCTCCGTAGAGCTGGAGCTGGAGTTGGAGTCGGAGCTGAGCGGTATGCGCCGCGCCTGCAGCTGGTCGGCGACGGCCGAGAACAGGCAGTGGCCGTCGGGGCGGATCTCGCGCTCGACGAGGCCGTGGGCCTTGAACTCGCGCAGCAGGTACGTCTTCTCGACCTTGCGGTGGTCCGTCATGCCCGCCGCCTCGGTCTCGGCCGCCGCGGCCGCCGCCTCCTGCTCGGCCGCCCGCCGCGCCATGCGCTCCTTCTGCCGGTTGCGCTTCTTGGGCTGAGCTTCTGCCGGTTGCGGGGCCGCGGTGGTTGTTGAAGATGATGGTGATGGTGATAATGTCGCATCCTTCAGCTGCTGCGTTATGCCATTCGTCGCGTCTGCCGCGTCACGTGTGCCGTCCGTCGCCTCATCTCTCGAGTTCCCCTCTTCATTTGCCTCGGCCGACGACGCATCTTGGCCCGGATCCGCCGCCGCCGCCGCCTCTCCGTTCAAAGCGGCGACCTCCTGCGCCTGGCGCTCCTTCAATTCCTGCTCCAGCCGGGCGCATTCGTCGTTGACGCCCTTCCGCGTCTTCTTGGTCGCGTTCTTCTTCTTGCTCGTGATCCGCGCTTGTAAGTCGCGCTGCTCCCTGCGATGGCGGGATTGGGCCGCTTCTAGTGACTCCATTGCGAGCCAGCCCGTGGTGGCGTATAGCTTCTATACCTAGCTTTCTGAGCGCTCAATCAGTCCAGGCCCGGTGTTACAGAGTCGGGGAACGTCAAGTTCGGCGATTGGGATTATGTAGTATTTCGCGGGATGATGGAAGTTTGATCTTGAATTTCTCAGGGTTCACTGAAGATGGGTAGATGCAGGTGGGGGTGCTGTTACATGATACTTAAGTGGGGGCGTGGTATGTACAAAATACAGATCTGTACTTGTGACGTATTCGCACATGCTGAGGCCCTATTATATAATCCGAGCCACTTAATGGAACGACAGCAGAACAAAAGAGTAGAACTCCCATGGACACGACTAGTTACACAAGTACAGAGTAGAGACTATTGGCAACTAGGGCTGTGGCATATAGCCCTGCGAAGTTGTCTGTCAGTCTGTTCGGTCCCCATGCACACAATCAAATGTACCTCCGGGTTTGCCTAGGTATCAAGAAGATATAAGGAGGCACAATATTGCATGGTAACACTACCCAGGTGGGCAAAATGGTTCCTAAGTTGGGTAAAGGGGGTTTCTATGAAATAAACACCCGGTAATTCATCTCGGGACATTATCCATCCGCATCCGCATCCGCCTCTTTTCTTAGTCATGACCTCCTCAGGGGCAAGCAGAGGACTACAAATCCCGGAACTACTCAGTTTAGGCCTATTCCCCCGGTGAACACCATGTGTCGTGCACAGGCTTGGTAGATTCAGGGGGCTGTGATGAAGGTCTAGTCCCTCCAAGCGAAATCGCTGTAACAACAACAGTGTCCCGCTTCATGGGCGAGGGCCCCAGCCCCAGTTGCGGCTCCCAGTTGTCCGTGCGCCAGATATGGGCATGCCAATCGCTGCCCGGAGAGAGCATGTCTTCCAAAGCGGCGGCGGGAAACCAAAAGGTAGCAGCGAGTGTCTCGGGCTCCCATCTAAACACTGAGACCACATGAACACGACCAGCCTGGCGGAGATGCCCAGACTCTGGGCTGGACCATTCATCATCAAGCAATACCCAGCGTAAATTGCCACATTCGAAAGGCGTTCCGTTCATACCCGTATTCCAAAGGATGAGGGCATGAATGGGGATGTCGGAAAAAGGCTGCGGCTCCTTTGCAGTAAATCTTATTTCGACCTCACTAAGTCCCTCGAAGCCTGGTAAAAGGTCTTTGTCGGGGAAAATAATGCCGAACGGAAGAAGGCGTCTCCAGAGCGTAAGCAAGGTCCTGAACTCCTCCACAAAGGGCCAAATGCGCATCGTCCTTTCGGGATAGACGTATTTGACTTCGACATCATACATGATCCTCATCCGAGGTGCCCTGGCTTTGCTAGTGATTTCCCCGCTGCATATCGAGGCGAGTATTTGTGATAGCCAGTGGGAGGGGTACCCGACATGAGCTAGCCGCGTTATCAGGCGAAAGAAAACGCTTATATTCAACGGTGCCCACGAGGGATTGCCCTCGCCTGTTGGTCGGATATGAGGCAGGCTGAGCTTCAAAAAGTGCATGTGCAGCCATCTCTCTAATTCATTGTGAGGCATCAGTTCAGAACATGCCACAGGTTCGCAGCTAGTACGTATCCAGCTTAGAGGTTTCGCCATCATAACACCGCGATCTCTTACAAGATGACCAGAAGCTTCACGCTCCGTTTCAATAGAATCGACGTTCAGAGTCGCTCCGAAAGTGTTGGCTATGCTGGCGCGATCAGTCACTGCAATATAGGATGTCAGTACCTGTTCCATCTTGAATTGAAGGTTGCAATAAATAAACCGGATCTTTGAGACATGTCTCAAGTAGTCCCGATTTCCCAATTTACCCCAACAGGAATAGTCTCTGAGGTTGACAGGGTGATGAAATCTCATCTATTCCACTCACTGAGAAGGTGTTCAGTAAGGAACTCGTCGTGTAAAACCCAATCCTGGAGACCACGGGAGACATAGGATGTCATCAGGGCTCCTTGGTCCGTGCGAAGGATAGGGATGCCATGAAGGAAAGTGGTTAGGGGGCCACCTAAGGCGTCTGGTACTCTGCCCATCCATATTGAATCGAATCTATCGGGGAATGCTCCACGATAGAGGTGCCTCTCTGCCAGTTCCATGAATCTAGCCGCATCGTCAACGACGATCCTGAACTTTGTCCGATCTCGAAGACGATAATGCCATGTCGCGACGGCGTCAAAGAAGAACACGAGGGACTCCGTCACTGGCATAGAGTCGTAACCAGTCATTCTCGTGACACGCTCTGTAAAAAGTTCTTGTGATACCTCGGCGGCTGAGAACGCTAGTGGGAGTGCCGGCTGCTCCTTGGTAGTCTCCCAGTCGAAGTCTACAAGTGTCATATTTGGCTTCCAATTATATCGTATATGTTGGCTGAATTTTCCCATTGCATGATCAATTTCCTCGGCAAGTCCGGGGCTATTAAGTATTTCGAAAAACCTTGGTTCGTGCTTCTCCATGTTTTCGGTTGGGACCATAAAGAGCTGATCTTTGAAACGATGAACCCTCTCTGAAGGATTCACTTCCCTTTTCATCAACCCATCCCCGTCAACTTCAATAAATGCCGTGTGGATTCTATCTAGGAATCCCGCGGCGCTGTACAAGTCCTGTGGAGGTCTCTGCCAGTTCTGCAGATGACGTTGGATCCACTGACTACTCGCTGTGTCGACGTGAAAGCGTTCCATGATGAGCAAAGAATGCTCCTGTAGCTCGGAAGCGACCTGTTTTATGGCGTTTTGTAGCCTATCGTAGAGACATGGCGGCATAACTTGGGCAGCAAACGTGTAGGCAAGAGTTTCCAGTGTCATTGCTTGCCTCTCTCCCGATTCTTTTTTGCAGTCAGCGAGCATTTGGAAGACGACAAGATCTCGCGCCAAAACCGCGGGGTTCGCGTCGATCATAGTAAAATGGAATTTCTTCGCTGACGGAAGAGAGCCCTTCTCCATGCTCTCGACGATATGAGCCAATGTTTCAAAAAAGCACCTCGCACTGCCGTCGTGGGAGTCAGTTTGTATTATTTATAGACAATCTGGGCGACACATTAAGGGATTTGGACTTCTGGATATAGTCCAGGGGGTGCTTCTTGCCCTTGGTCTTTGAACAGGCCAGACAAGAGGATAAATGGCACTGGTTGCTACTCACTCTCCAATCCCACAGAAAAGAAAAGAAAGCTCATATTGACTCTTCATAGCCGAATTCTCGGGTAGTATTGACATGTGAGCACGATCATGTCTTACGGGAACGTACCTATGCCCGCGTTCTCTGAGCTACAATGTCAGTGTAGAATCATCCATAGACAAGTGTCAGGATTGGGGCAGTGGGTAGTGTCTTACAGGCTTGGTCTAGTTCTCGGGAGGAGGTAAATCAATTGCAACCACATTGCCTTCTCGTCCGGAACCGTGGCCCGCATGGACTCTGTGCCAGCAAGGCATTGTTCGAGTGGGTGCCTAATATGCTCTGCCGTGATCTTAGATATCGTGTTCCGGGCTTCGTCAAGCTTGAGCAACATCAGGTAGCTCGTAGCCATAAGGAAGTAAATGCTCTGCTCCGCCATTTTGTGCAGTTGTACATTAAGCGATAGTGAGCGTTGAGCAAATAGTACGGCGCCCATGTAGTTTCCCATCTCAAACTTCATGCGCGCGAGTTTCAACAGCAGCAGGGGATCGTTGGGTGCGGCACGAACTGCAGCAGTATACGCAGATTCGGCTAGAGGCAGTAGGCGTATGGGTTAGTATTCACATGTACTGGGATGACGGGTATGATACACACCTTCAGAAAATCTACATTGATCACTCAGGATATCCCCGGCCGTGTGCCCCGAAACAGGCTTGTTGTCAGCCATTGGGATGGTCTACCGCGGGTGAAACAGTCTAGTTGCTCAAGAGGTTGGAGCTGCGCTCGTTTTGACAGTTTGGGGTTAGAAATGGAGAGTAGCAAGAATCGAGAGATCCCAGATCGCAGCGAGCATTGAGGTGTAGAGACAAACGCCGATGATAATGGACTTTAGGAAGTAGATCAGAGGGAGGTTGTCTACGGGCTTACATGAAGTTTAGCCCTAGGGTAAGTGGTACCTAAACCCAATGGAAGTAGCTTCCTACGCATGACCCGCAGCTCCCTTACCTTTCATATCAGCACTCACGGGCTAGGTTAGGTACCTCTTACCTAACTCCTAATGGAGACGCCTGAAGTGTCTGGCAGGCAACCTTCCATAGGTATGAAGGAACAGTTGCGTGGTCAAGCGTGGTAGCGGCACGGAACGCACATATAGGCAAGGTTGCGTTGGACAAGTTGCGATAAACTACCTACCTCCTAGGTAGCCTACTTACGCGTGCTTGCGGGCTGCCTGCCCACATGAACGGGAACCTTACGGACCTCAACTTGAAGTAGGTACATCAGGCAAGTAAATGTTATAATTCCTGGTAGATATCCATAGGCACCTAGGTATGGACGCAGAGCGTGGACGTCAATTACATTTGCATAGCTGCAAGGGAGACCCGCCTTTCTCTGTCCACCATTGCTAAGCTGACATGAGCGGTGTTTAAGGGGACGGGATGTTGCCCCTCATCAATCGAGACCCAGGCGATACGATGTGTTACTGGTAGCCCAACTGTCTTAACTAGGTACTTCTTATCTAAGTCTTTTTAGTAGGTACATGTAGAGTTAGCGTGCCTAGATTCGTTATTTTCGGTTGTAACTGTGTTAACACTTTGAAGATATAGGTATTTACTTGAACAAATACTGAATCAAAGACTACATACTCCGCTGTGCCCCCAAGACATGAGTAGGATCTGGCTGATTAGGCTACCTCAAGCAGAGTCAGGACATACTCAACCGTCGGGTGGTAAACAAAACATATGTCGACTCTCCCACCCACATCCTTCAAGTCGTCGGAAACTTCACGAAGATTCAACAAACGGGAAACATAGTTACAAGTCATGGATTAGTAGTAACCGAGAACTCTGCGAACAACGTGATCTGCCTGGTAACTCTTCGTCAAGACCCTCCTCCCCAAGGGTAGATACATGGCCAAACTTTACAGGGCGCCTGGAACCACCTGTTGACATAGCGAGTATTGTCAAACAACCCCATGCGACTTACTACCAGTCCCTTCCTTGATGCCACATTGCCACAGAATCTTCGTACTTCGCGCGTGAACTCGCACCTCATCGAGGCCAACCGTCGCAGTGAACGCCATCCCCCCGTTTTTCTGTCTGCCCATCACTCCGAAAAGAGATCCACGACGATCTGCACATCCACCTGCATGCCGTTCTCCTTGAACAATCCCGTGAGCGTCCTGCAGTCGTTCAGGGCCCACGTATCGTCGACCGCCCAGCTCGACTTGGCGCGGAACTCCGCCAGCGGCATGAGGCCGAAGACGTCCGGGGTGGCGCGGTGCTGGTGCTGGAAGGCCTGCGGCATCTGGCCGGGGGCGGCCAGGATGCGGATCCCCCGCCGGCGGCTGCTGGGGTGCACGGCGCTGGGCACGTGCTCCGCGACGATCGAGACCTCCCGGAGGCGCCGCATCCGCGCCAGCACTTTCAGGCTTTGCGGGCCCTCGTGGCTTCTGCTGCTGCTGCTGCTGTTGGGGTTGGTCTCGCGCGGGTCGCGCGGCGTGAGCGCCAGCCTGCGCACGCCGAGGATCCAGTGGTTCGCGGGCGCCGGATCCGGGCCCGTCGCGAGATTCTCGAGGACGTCGGCGCCCAGGGCCTGGAACCATTCGTTTCTGGGGCGCGGCCGCGGGACCGGGTGGTTTCGCGGGGTCGGCGCGGACGTCCTGCCGCAGAAGTAGAAGATGTCGACGTCGAGGTTGGCCCACACGTGTGTCGGGGAAGGGGGGGTCAGCCTGCCGCCTTTGGGAATGGTCTCCAGCGTCGTCGCGGTGCGGGGCGGATGCTCGAGGTCTAGCACGCGACATCGGCTGCCGAGGAAGATCTTGCGGCGCATGCATATCTCGAAGTCGTCTCCCGGTCTCGCGACCCGGTCGATGAAGAACCTGGTCTCTTCATCGAAGGCGGCGTACGCCTGGTCTCTGCCTTGCTCGTCGAAACAGTGGCGCACAACCGGCTCGGTGTCGTTGTAACGCTTCCAGATCTGGAGCTGAAGCTCAGCCGGAAGGCGAGGGAAGTAGTGGAATTGACGGCTAGAGTCCATTCTCTACGAGATCTCTTCCTTGCGCTGATGCCTTCCCCGCTTGTAGTACCTAAGATGTTTGAGAGGCAGGGGAAGGACGGCGGAAGAAAGAGCTGAGAAAGAGTAGAGGTAGTAGGAGAAATATTGGGTTGACCTTTCTGGCTCCTTCTGTTCCTAGACGCAATGCTGTCTGTCGCCTTGTCGAGGAAACTGTAATGTGTGTTAGCGCTGTGAGCAAATGCTTGAAAGCGACGTCGTCGTGCTCTTGTACGCACAACTTATCTACGTGTAGGCCAAGTGACAATGGCCAAGTGACAACGGTCGTGAGTAAGTACCTATTTTGTATTGTCCCTGCAGGCAGTGCCGATTGTCCGTCTCGATTCTAGGCATAGTACCTATTAGTTTTCAGATCAAAGATTAACTTAGACCTTGACATCTAAGTTTTGAACTGGTAGGAGGTAGCCAGAACGGTAAGGTGAGCCGTTCGCCTGACTTTCGTGCGTGAAAGCTAGGTGAGCTAGCGCCTTGTACTTACTCCGTTCAAAGTTGGGCCTCGGGTGTTAAAGAGTATACCATCCCATCTCACCATTGACCAGACCAAGTGCGGTAGCGCATTGACCTAGTCCAATATTCAGGTAGTCTGTGATATTCAATCTCGTCACATACACTCAGCCAATAGTCGATTACACGTCAGTTTGCTTATCATATCTTAGCATTGCCAGTGCACGTGCCAAAAAAATCCATTGCCTAAACCATCGTTGTTGGTTGTCATGGTGGTGAGCCACTTCGCAAGACCCGCAAGAGGCATGTAAACCTGAGGCATACGTTTCTTCCTAGGTTAAGGCAGTCACATGTTATGCAGGCATGAGCAGCTAGCTATTGGAACCTTGGATACCCTGCGCCTTCGTTTCAGCAGTATCAGACACGGGGATACGAAGCTATCACTCGATATTGGCACCGGCACATTTGAGCTTGACTGGAAATGACGTGGATATTCAACACAGCTTAAGCACATTAATAGTACCTGTATAAGGAGAAATCAACAACGCCGGAAAACAATGCCACGCAGTTTGACAGATCACATCATAGCCACAACTCTTGTGAATCTTCCTCCCTATTTCACCGAACCAAGCCCATCTTCCCCATCGATCCAGGATAGGAGCATTGTGTGACGCCAGGTCCTGGAGCTGAGCCATCTCTGTGTACATGTCGGGGGTATAAAATCGCATTAGCCCAATTCCGCATCTCAAGGTTGCTTTACCGTCTGGCGAAGCAGCACATGATACCGGTCTTGCCCAAGAACCAGCAGCAACCAATGAATCGGATGAACGAAAGGATGGCCGTCGCGATAAGGAGGAACTTGAAAAAGCCCGCAGTCCTGTCCGACGTCGTCCCCTGTAGACAGTTAGTATGCTTCTGGCCAGCCCATCTCGCGCATGTAATAAACTTACCCCGATGCCAAACGTGGCCAGGCTGTCACTTGTGACACCAACAATAAGAGCGCAGTTCGAAAACAACCAGGTGATAACTAGCGAGGTTCTGAAAGACTTGTAAGAATCTTCGAGATCCTTGTGCTCGACTTCCTCCTCGGGCTTGTAAGGAGCCAACGCGCGCTTGACCGTCTGTTCGAACTGGCTGTCGATATCCTCCTGGGGCTTGTCGATTTCTTCGATGGCCGCGTCTCCCTTCTCGTCTTTGATGACCTGAGCAGTCGGTAAAGCTTCTGCCTTGTCTGATCCTTTGGTACCCCATGAAACGTCATGCCAGTTGTTGAAAGCGTAGACCATCAGAATGTTGATGTACGTCGACATGAGAATCATGTAGGCCGGGAACGAGTGGAACATGTGCCATGGGTCCAGGTACATGAACGACGCGATGTAGTACAGACCAAACGTGGCAAGCAGAGCCAAGAAGATGATGGCAACCTCGGACTGGCCAATGAACATTTCTTTCAGTGCATCGCCAACGGGTTGATCCAACGAGTCGGCCTTGCTCAAGGCTGAAACGACTAGGTAACCAGAATCAATGAGGATGTAGAGTTGAATGAGACCAAATAGACCGAAGGAAGCTATGTACGACCATTTGGAGCCCTTGGGGCGGTTGCCAAGCGCCAGCACAAACTGGAGAATGACAAAGGCGATATATGCGTACTGAAGAATGATGTTGATGATCGGTGTGGCGGTGTCACCGAAGGGCCATCCATGACGCTCCGATGAATTAGGACCTCCAGCTGTAGGCGTACCGACGAGATCCATGATAACCGTTGTCGTCAAGTAGTAGGAGGCCAAACTGAACCACGTAAACAGGACGTTGGCGACGTTGTAGATCATTTGGATGTGCAAGAACAGCATTCGGATAATGTTGTGACCACTCTTGTACATCCGGCCGAAGTGCATCAGAGAGTAGAGCGAGGCCGCAAAAGAACCGTTGAGCCATCGTCGTCGTTGACTGATGAATTCAGGTGCTCCTTCGGGGACATCAGTCTCACCCTTAGCCGCCTTAATGTACGACAGATGCCATTTAGAGCCAGCCTTGGCGACGAGTTCGAAACACAAGATACGATCCTCGGCCAAGAACATATTCTTCTTGAAAATATTCATGCCTTCGATACCTTTCTTGCCAAGCTTTTTCGAGAGGGTATGGTCACCATGGAAGTACTGGTCAAGGGGTCGTCCCATAATAGCACGGAACCTATAAGCCGAAAAGGCACCAGGCAACACGGAAACGTATCCAAATGAACTTTCCAACGGCTTATCGAGAATGTTGGAGATCTTGTATTCGAAATTTTGAACGGCGACAAGCGGGTTCAGCAGCTTTTTCCCACCGGGACCAAGCATAGCGTGAATTTCACCACAAGCTCCACCAAGGTCCTTGTCGTTGTAGAAACCCTCCCAGAGCGCAAGAAGAGACTTTGCGCCCGGCTTAGTACCAGCGTCGAGGAGAATACAGACTTCAGGGTTCAGAATTCGCCCAAACGCGTTGAAGAGCCAACGGTGGGAGTTGATCTTCTTGGTATTTTTTTGCTTCAGGCAGAAAATCATCTGAACCGGGGGAAGGGTCTGAGGACTGTCATCCATAGGTCGAATGAGCTGTTGATTCGGCGTCACAGACAACTGAGTGGTGTATTCGAAGATATGGGCAACTGTTTCATTGCCGTTGACATCCTTTTTGACAACACCGTCTTGGAAGGCACCAATGGTGGCAAGAACATCCAAGGTTTCCTTATCCGCCTTCTCGATACCATCAAAAACGAAGCATACGACGATCTTCTGCCAGGCGGGGCCACCCTTGTTCCAGAAAGTGGACTTCTTCAAGTTGACAATGTCGCGGATGTTTTGCATGACACCATGTAACGTTCGGGCGAAAAGTACCTTGTCCTCATTATAGTATGTAATCGCAATGAGAAGTTCCGTGTGTCTGTTGTACATCCTAGGCCGGAGATCGTAGCCATTCTTCAGGGTGAAGTCGTTAGGATCGCAGGTAGCAGCTGTGTATCGCATGTTGACGAATTCTCCGGTGCCACTTTCCGCATCCCGGTATTTGGCCTGAACGGCATTTTTGATAGCACTGGGCACCGGGTAGTCGACGCTGAGGACGGAACCTTGGACAAGCTTGACTTTTCTGGTAGCGTAGCGCTTCAGGCCTCCGGGAGCACCACCGCCTGGATTCTGGCGACGAAGCCAACTCTCGTCACTGTCAACAGTGGATGCTGGTCTACCATATCCAAAACCAGTATCCTCCAGTTGCTGTCCTCCATAGCCGCCCATATATTCGTTACCATATTGGGGTTGTGGCGATTGAGTGACAGGGGGAGCGGTGGTTGCGTATGATTCAGTCAAGCTGTAGGCTGAGACGGGACGCTCCGGCGGAGAGATGGTGCCCAATCGGTCTGGCTCGTATTGATTCCCGTTGTGTCCTAGAAGGTGTCGCTGGGATTCATCTTCGTCCTGGTCAACTGGGGGCAGATGGTACTGGAAAGCAAGATAATCGGTTAGCTGTGTGACTGCACGGTACGAGCTTAATGAAACCAGCAGCGTGGTTAAGGTTTAAACTTACCGAGCTGCCAGCAGGCATGTCCTGAAGCCTGTGGCCGTTATCGAAGTCGTTGTCATGACCACCGTTGTACGCCATGGTGACGGCCGGCTCAATCAGGCGTTGCTCGGGGTCAGAAGGTGAGAAGGCGAAACTTGAAGTTTTACTCTGTGTCGGCCTTTGAGAGACGGGAGCTCGTGGCAAGCTGGCCGCTCGATGACCGGGCAGATACGTTTGTTGCGATCCAGGGGGCAGACAGGAGGCAAAGTTTCAAGGCCCCACGGTACGACAAGTACACAAAGAGCTTTGGTCCTCGATGCAAGCTCAAAAGCGAGATGGGACTGTTTGCAGGTGAGGGCCAGGCTGCAAAGCAGTGGTATATGAATGAAAGAATGATGCTACGATGGATCACCCACTGCTAGAAGGCATACAGAAGACTTTTTGCGATGGGGTAAATGAATGGGGGGAGAGAGGTAAGAGGGCTGACAGCCGAAACGGTTGTTCGTATTTTTTTTCCAGGCTGGTTGGATCAGCGTCGGAAAGAACCCCATCTGGTTTTATGAGAAGGTCACTAGCAGCAGGCAAAAGGGGACCCTGAAAGGCTAGGTACATGTAGCCCACGCATGGCCATTGCCAGTGCGTGCTGATGAAAGGGACCGCTAGGGTCTCCTGGGTCTCGAGTGTGGCTTAGCTTCTTCAGTGTCCCGTTTCTGAGCTAGCACAGGTACCTATGCGCCGCTAACCTACCTACCAATGATGCATACTCGTACACAGTTCTAGGTACCGAGCAGCCCTAGGTGGTGTAGGTAGGTACCTACCTGTAAGGCGAGACAGACGGACGCTACGTTACCGCTGTGTGGCGCAATTACACACTAAAATGGAGTGCATTTTCAGTGCGGACGAGGTCAGATGTACAAGCCCCGGGCCGTCACGAACCTGTCACTGTCAACCTTCTATTTTAGCTGAAGGTAGGCCTCTCACAGTTTAGGACTTGCATTATCTAACAGCGCTTGTGGCCGACTTGACTTCTAGAAGGTTGGCTACAGTTAGGTACCTATGTAATGTGTGTACACATCTCAGGTAGATACGTATGTACCCAATGAGGATATCAAGACTGTATGGAACCTGGCAGGTCCTAAGACTTTCCAGGCATTCCCTAGGGAGGCTAGGTAGACTGTAAATTCCGCGCGCCACAGACGACATTGAATTCCTGCAAAGATCGAATTCCTGCCTGCTCTCCTGCACTCAAACGTAGAGGAAGTGTCTTGTACCTAGAAGATAGAGAACATGAAAAAACGACATGACAGAAAATATTTCCAGCTGCAATGTGTACGCGGCTCCTACTACTACTACCTTAGATAAATAGGTACCCAACATGTGGAGGTACTCGCTACACTCTGGCACCATAGGTAATTAGGTATCTAATTATCTGTGTTAGGTACATAGAGGTAGGTAAGAATGGATGGATGTAGCTTCAGCCACAACCACCGTCGGGTGGAAGCGCTTGACAGCCTAGGCGTATGGAGGTGTCCGAGACGCCATCTCTGCGTTAGCTTGTAGGCTATCAGCGCGCGGAGGATCGACTGAACAACTATCCGATGTAGTACAGATTAGTTCAATCCATCACCACCTGTCACCATCAATCGAATGATTCAATACATGTCACCTACGTTGACTCAGTTGACTGGGAAATATCCTCGCGATATATCTATGGAATGTTATCAGCATTTGACAATAAATATGACAGCCCCCTATCTTGTCGCTTTGTCTTTTTGAATACTATGCGCAGTGCGTAGCCGCAGAGAAACGGGGAGGGGGGGGGAGAAGTTTGCACGATGGAATTGGACAATAGCGTGGCAGCGTGGATAACGCGTCTACAATAGGGGGCAGGGATTCGCCAACCGTTCTCCTCAGGTTGTTTGTTGGCGTCCTCAGCTGTTATTAGTCTGAAACCCGCAACCCCCCGGTTTTATTTTGCAGGACCCCTAATTGCTGCTGCTACAAACCGCGTACATTACATGTCACGTATGTGCGCCTCGTCCAAGCCTGGCGCGAGTAGCTGTCGTTCTGTTCCCCTTTTCAATGGCGAGAAGGCGAAGGGCCATTGTAAGTACACCAGCATATCAGGAATTCCTGTTCGAAAGCAGCAGCGTGACTCTGCAACGTCGCATACACTTTGGGGCGAACCTAGATGCTAGGGTTCCAGGGGCCGGCAATCAAGGATTAAAAATAGCACCAGTCTGGCAAACAGCACCTCGTGGTTGATACCAGCAAGTGCGGAATAGGAGACGGTTGTGGAGAGCAAATCTTCAGGTGGGTTGCGAGGATTGGGGCGGTGCAAAACGGCCTCGAAGGCACGGCAAGGCTCCTTGACAGGCTTGAGCTCATGCGAGAGGTACTTCGCGACTTCGTACATACAGCGTACACGCGCGCACTAGCCATGGTCATTTCTCTTTTCGGAAATTTGCGCCATGCAGCCATGCTCTCTCACCGCTCCAACTTGGAGAATTCCTCCACCTGTGAAGCTTTGTCGTCTCATATCAGCACCAAATAAACTCCCGGGCCTCTCCACAGCCGGCCGGCAGTGTGGGTGCCGTACAGGCCTGACAGAAGGAACCTCTTAAACCGGCCTTCGGCTCCTAACAACGACCTGCTTCTTGTTCCCATCCTCACTACGGACCTAAAGACGTCTCAGCCTTCGACGACCTTGATCCTGTCGCCTACTCTAATACCATGTAAGGAAATTCAACTCGACTGAATCGAATCCCGAATAGGGCCATGCCAGGTCCACGTCGAAAAGAACCATACAGCCACCTTATATCGAACGTTCTAAGGTCGAGTCCAGAGTTGATTATCTCCACAGGAAACAAACCTTGGGGGGACGGGGAATTGAAAGTCTTCTTAAATAAAGCATTTGATAAGCAGATGTGTTTAAGTAAGTTTTGTTGACTTCAATCGGCCTTGTTACCAGCAATTGTAAAGAAGTCTCAATGCGATTCTTTCTGACGTGGGCCTATATGTGTACGCTTCTTGTATCATTGAGGAATATGCTGGGCAAGTTATAGAAGGAGTAAACTCGGGCGAGTGATTCGCTGCTGGCCTTGTTTGAAGCATACTAACATTATAACTCACTTCGCTGTTCCCACGAGATTGAGGTCAGGCTTACGGCGGGGTTAAACAATGATCTGATTCCTTGGTGGAATTGATCGTGTTCGTGGATATGACACCGGCCTTCAACCAATATACTTTCTAATGCATATAATATGCTGGTTATCAAGTGATAGATAAACCATTATGACACAGCTAAACTGCCATGCCAGCTGCAGTATTTCAAGCATCTGGTCAGTTAAGCTAGGTAAGTTAAAAAAAAAAAAAAAAAAAAAAAAAAAAAAAAAAAAAAAAAAAAAAAAAAAAAAAAAAAAAAAAAAAAAAAAAAACTGTTTTACCAGTTATCCCCTTTGACGGACAGAGCCGATGCAGGACAGACGGCCGCTGGCCGAGTCAAAAAGGATTAGGCACTAGAAATGTCTATCGCGGTGACTACGTCTGAAAGCGGTCCGTGACGATCTTTCTGAATTGATGCTCGCGAAGTTTTCAAGCTACTGTTATATGTTCCGTCTGCCGAGTCCAACTTCCCACATTGATCGTATTTTACCGAAGAATGGACTTCCAGGGGCAGATGCCTCGGACGGTCCTAAGCTCTCATTCCGACCTGCAAATGAAGCCACCCATCGAAGTTGTCAAAAAGGAGACGATGAGAGAGGGAAGGGCCCCCATTGAGAAGATTCGGTAGACACGATTGCAAGGGAGGGCAATACACATAGATAGTTACTAGCCCCCAAAGTTTACTTCCTTGCATATCGTAGATCCCCAACGAGTGGCAGTTTGTAGACAATGGCGCGGACGCTGTGCTGTTTTCTCGTGCATTGGCAACGTATTCCGTCAACCCACGTATTAGTATAGGTTTCCACAAGCTCGTACACTCCGCTTCAGTACCTACATGGGCAGATACTTGGATAGGCGCTGTCAAGAGAAGATAATGTTCTTATGTAGTACCTACTGCGTAGGTAGTAGTAGTCCGTAGACCGAGCCTTGAACAGGAGGATCACGCAAGCATCACGTGCAGATATGCTTGCAAGGCCCTGTGATGAATCAGAGAGCTCGAGCTCTGCTCAATGGACATGGATTGTAGATGCACAAAGCGGGCCTCTCGAATCTCGATGGCCTCTCGAGGCCCTTGTCGCAGTCATCGTTCTCAATCAATATGTGCGACTGTGTATTCAATGCCCGAGTCCAGGGAGGCTAAAGGGCAGGCTCTAGTTAGGTCTTTGTGCGACACGGACAATGACTTTCATCAGACACGCGGACACGCGGACACGCGCAGACACACTGGTACCTACATATCCATACTCTCCTCTCTTGTCTATCAACTGCCCGCCTCACGAGGTTGAGCCCTGATAGGTATTTCTTTCCTCTGTATCCGTAGTCCTGACGTAGGCCGTCTCGACTATGTATCTGACTTACTGCATCCAGACATAGCACAACGAGCCTTGTAGGCATTAATCAACGTTAGCGATACCGAGCAAATAATAACAATGATCCTTCAACTATGTAAACGCTACAACTAGGTAGGCAAGTATGGAGGAGGGTAATCTGTACTTATGTAGGGATTTAAACAGGCGAATGGCAACCCCCCCCTCCCCCCCCCGGTTGTTTCGCAGGGTAATAATAAGAAAGTACCACCTTGCCCGCAATTTGGCCCTCGCTTGCCGGGGTCTGGCCTGCTCTTCAGTGCTCTGTCAGGTCTGTCCATGCCTGATCTCTGCTGCTCAGTGTGGTGGTGGAGTGGTGCCCTGCTGCCCTGCTGCCCTGGCGGATTTCGCGCGCTGGGCTATCCCTCCTCCCATTGCCATTAATGGACGGAGTCGGACCACACCACCTCCAATCCAGCCAGCCGGCCAAGCCAAGCCCAGCCTGCTCTCTTTGCCGTCTGCTTAGCCCGTCGTCCATGCGTCTCTCCTCTCTCAACCCAACCATCTGTAACTTGCACACAACCACGTCCACGACCGAGCATCGCACCCAACGCAACCACTCTGTGTGTTCCAGCGCCCATCGAACATCACCGTTCCAATAGTCTAGATGCCGTTCTCAATTGCAGCGTAGCTTGCAGTCAATTGTTCTTTCTTTCCTTCATTCTTTGAGCTAGTCTCCCAGTCATTCGTTTAACCCACTCGAACACGCAAGCGCTTTCGACCAGGCAACCCGTTCGATCTCCCCCGCCCCTTTCTCCGCCGCCCATTCAATCATTCAATCACGACGACCACGCCCGTTACTGCCAAATCCTTCGCACCCGCATCGTTTCGCCCATTCAAAGAGCACAACGTGGTCCTTCTGCTGCTGCTGCTTGAAGTTCAGTTGCTAATCACGAAACCTCAACCCGACCGTTCGATCTGCGTAGGTCGATCTCATCTGAAACCAGGTCCTTCTGCATCAGGCTGTCGATCTCTTACGAGGTCATCTCGAGGACGATCTAGCAACATAAATCCGCCGCGCCAGTCACCCCAATCAGTCTTTTTCTCTCCTACCGCGGAACCAAGATGGCCAATATCCCTGGCTTTGTAGGCTTCGCTGTCGGTAAGTCACGTCGCTCCTGCGGTGGCGGACGTCTTCCGCTAATATCGAGGACCAGATGAGGAATTTCCGTCGCTCGAAAAGAGGCAAAACGGATGTTTCAAATGTGAGAATACGGCGCCGACTTGTCCCTCGTGCGCCGAAGACGAAATTTGTCAATTCTCGATCCAGACGTGTAACTCGTGTCCCTCGGCCTTCTGTATCAAGAACCCACAAAGCGCAAGCGCCTCTGCCTCTCAAAGCAGTAAGCCAAATGTAGGGGCTATCGTCGGTGGTGTGGTAGGGGGTGTGGTGGCTATCGCAGTCATTACATACCTGGTCTGGAGATTCTGCATCAAGAACAAGAGGGGGCAGTACGAGCAGGAGCATTGGCAGCCAGACGCGGAGCAGACGAAGGAGGGTACAGACAACGACTACGCCTCGAAACAATCCAAACGAGCGTCGGCGCACACCGTACACTCGATTGCCTCGACCGTCCTCACTCGCGCTTCCAACATCATCCAGATCGCCTACATTCCCGGTGTCACCAACCGGGCTACGCCAACGTCGCCTACGCTGCTTGTACCCCCCGTACCGCCCATTCCTATTGCGCACTCCGAAGGTAGCACTCCCTCATACGACGAACAGCATTTCTTTGTCCCTGGCAACCTCCGTGATTCCACTTACTCGGGTGTCTCCAGCTATGCTGATCGCACGTCCTACGCACGAACATCGTACGCTCCGCGTTCCAGTGTCGCCTCTACCGTATATGGCAAGAACGCCGTTATCTCGCCGCTTCCTGCTCAGAAGGGCAACTTCCTCAAACCATCCATCATCAGTGTTAAGTCGCGTGCTGCTAGTTCCGATAGTGGAGATTCTGCGCCGCCCGTCCCAGTCGTCGACTACGAGAAGTACGAAAAGCAGGAGAAACCGCCTCCATCGCCGGCTTTCAGCATCGGAGCCACGTTCTTCAAAAATGCCAATGCGGCCACAGCGACCGCGGTGCGACCTCAGATGGTCCGAGTTGGTAGCGGGCCCAAGGCTGTTGAGGTAAAGTCTAAGGATTCTCCTACTGCGGCGGAGTCGGACAATCCCGAGCCCTTGGTGCAGGTGCGTGACTCTCAGGAGGAGATAGACACGAAGACCGCGACCACAGCCAAGGAGACGCCGACGACAGATGAAGGCCCTTTCTCAGACCCGCCAAAAAGTCACCACAAAAAGAACAGTTCCCTCAGTGCAATAACCGAAAGGTCGGGGAAGCGAGCTGCAGATAACAACCGAAAGTCCACGGGGTCCACCGGACGAGACCACAGTCCGTTCGGCGACGAAAATGCCTTACGAGACTAACTCTGGCCGCCGCGCCTGGGGTGATGTCGTATATTATGATGAGGGGACGTGGGAAATGCGTTTGAAAAATTATATGTCAGGAGAATCTGACTGGAGTCTACTTCTGGTATCTACTTTCTATCCTAGAAAATTTCTTTCCTTTTTATTTCCCCTTCTCCCCCTTATCAATTGGTCAACCAGCACCTGCCTTTTTCTTTTTACCTTTACTGCCATACTACCCGTTGTTGAACGCAGCGGAACGAGAGGCTGGGCTGGGTTTTCTACTACGGACGGCGTCTTGGCTTTGGAGATACGATATTGGACAGAACAGCTGAGCACGCACGGTATAGTACTTTGCTTAACCCGGTCGCCGGAACCTCTACTGCTGCTGCTGCTGCTGCCGCTGCCGCTGTTATCTGTCTTATCTTATGCTATGTATCTGGTCCTCTTCGATCTTTATTGGTAGAGAACGAAAATACGACGTGTTTTGAGCCATATTCTCAAGCCATGTCATGTTATGCCGAACTTGATGTAAGGGGGGAAGCCAAGACTTGATTGCTCACGGGGCTCGTCTACCTCGACAATATGTGTGTCGCCGACTCCCTTAGGCCGCCGTGATACATGCCAGTCCGTGTGTATGTATGTATGTTCACGACAGCCAGAGTAGCAACTCTGCGCGCGCATCGGTATCGGCCCAGGTAAACGGGTACACGGCGCGCTCAGCCTTCCTTGTGCGACCTCCGCCAGAGGGAGGAGAGCATGCCAGGGTGCACTGCACGACTCGCGGGTAGCATAGCGAGCCGTCACACGCCCTCAACCCGCTTTCCCAAAGACACCTAGGGAGTATTACACACGGACGACATGTGTATGTGTGTGTGTGTGTATATATATACATATACGAGAGCACCACAGCAAAAGATACTACTCCCCCCGGTGTCATTGTCGAACGAAGATATATATATATATATATATATATGCATGCGTGCATGCATGTATAGATGTCACGACACCAACAGAACGGCCTCGGTCTCGGCTCGGTGGGCGCCACCCACCCCATCCCATCCAACCCTCCCTCCCTCCCTCCCACCCCCAAGCGCGCTTGCAGCCGGCCTGCTGACCCCCCTCACTCGTCTGCTTATATGTGAATGTACTAGCACGCGTACGAGCGCGTGGGTGCGAGTTTCTTATCGGGCTTATACGCTCATACACTGAGGTAGGATAGGATAGGATAGGATGTCTGCATCCCTCCCGTCTTTGGGCCCAGCTACTACATACTCCCCACCTAGCACTGCCCATTTGTGCGCGCGCGGACGTACATACATACATGCATACCGGGTTTACGGTATTTGTGTGTATGTACGCATGTACGTACACACGCATCCAGTACCTCTTCCCTTACGGCCGTTACTGTGTACACGCGCACATATAAATATGTATGTAGAACGGGGGCATGTCGGGGACGCGTTGGTGTGTATGTATGGAGGCCGAGCCTTGCAGGGCAGGGCATGGTAGGGTAGGGCCAGCTGCGCGTAGCCGCACCCGTGGCCGGGGGCGGGACCGGGTATTCGCGTGTGTGTTGTGATGGATCGGTAAGCAGCTATGATAGGATAGGACAGGATAGGCTGGAAGGTAGATATAGGCGACATGTCGTGTCATGTGCTAGGCTATACTTGCTCTATACTTACTTTCGCTAATACCATCTACCTGTATCTTTCTCCCTACCTACATATCTAGCTACAGGCGCCGGACAAGGCACATGGCGTATGGATTGGTTCGCTGGCCTGGTCCCATATACGGCCTACCTTCTAGGCGGATATGACTCTGTGCTCTGTGAGGGGAAGGAAAGGAAGTAAGATGGATGATGCAGTGAGATATGCTAGCCCTATGATTCTCTCCAATGGCCTTAAACCGGCATGTACTCGATGACTACCTAGCATGTGAATTCACTATGGAAATCAAGTTTTTACCATGTGCTACCTACCTAGATTATTTAAATAAGTTGTAGTGGATGTATAAATAGTCGCCAGGACAATGAGACCGTATTCCGCACAATAATGTAGGGTCTCTGGTCAGTCTCTACCAGTCAAATATACGAGGATGATATATCGGTGTCGTGTCAGGAGCCAGCAAAGGTAGACGTAGTCAAGTCACTAAGAATAAGCCTGGTTCTATAACACTGATGATATCAATGATAGGTATGAGATACGTCGTGTGTCTAGGACTTCTTAGATGCTTGCAATTTCTTTGTGCAGCGGACGGATATTTACACTTATTTACACTTGCATATCAGCCTGCATCAGCCTTACGAGAAGCGTGCATACTCCATGCGCTCCCCCCTCCGGACTCAATGGCCTAGTCCGTCTCACATGCTAAGGAGCCGTGAAGAGCCTGGGCCTCTATGGCCTGTCTAAGTCATACTCGATTATTAACCGTCTATTACTTTCTGTAATGTACTGTAACCGCCCTTCCCCCTGGATGTACTATAACGCATGATCACATAACTGCATCGATATTTATGTTTTGTTAGACCTCAAATCTCGGACCCCCTAGCTCGTCACCTGCTAGGGAGCCTTCAAGCTGCGCTTTACTGCGTGTGTAAAAAATGTATATGCGTACACACATATATGCCCCCGCGCAACGTTAACCCCCCGAGTCTGTACCGAGCAGACGGGAAACGGCCCTCGCTCACTCGCTCGGTGATCTTCGCCCATCCCGTCCCTTCCCACGTGCCACAGCTACCTACCTACTTCCCTACACACATAACTACATACATATATCTATCCGTATTTATACCTACACACACAGCGTGTATACCCTCTCTCTCTTGCGCGCGTGTGTATGCACGCTGCCGATGTTTGAATCCTGATGACCTAGCAGATCCCGCCGACCTCTCGCCTCTTAGCTCTCTCCCCTCCCTCTCCTTTAAATCCTCCTCCCTCGCTCTGCACCAATCAGCCAGCCCGCCTCTCCTCAGCTACCGGCCGAAGGATATCTACCCGTCGGCACGCAGCGGGCCGTCGCCGTGCACACGTGCGCGCCGCTTGCCTAGGCTGCCGCGCTTTCTGCTGCGATATGCCGTGTATCCCGTGTGGCGGGGAGAGAAATGGGGGGGGGGCTGGGATGAGCTGAGCTGATATATACAAGTAGGGGAAGAGAAGAGAGCATATGGGGCTACGGTGGATTCCTTATACATGAGTTTGTGTGTGGTTAGAGGGGATGTATGCTAGTAGATAGACCTTGATGAGGTGTGCGAGATGTGTGTACTGTTGTTTTACCTTATGTAATGCTCCATGGCGATGCTCCCGTGGAAGCTGTATTGTTGCCGCATTGTGTGTACATAGGTATGTGCTTGATGTATAAGTTCGGATATATCCATACTTACGTGGAGGCAGATTTTCAACCGCCAAAGCTGACTTGGGTGCGTAGGACTGAAACGAGTGACAAAATCGCAGTCCCGGTACTCATGGTATAATTCAAAATAAGAAAGCAACGCTACATGACTCCTGTGTTGTGAAAGCCGTGTAAACAGGTAGTGTCAGTAGAGAGCTAAACAGATGACTGATGGCTAGGAACCGTATCATAGGAAACACCCAAGGAAGTGCAGGGAGGTGCTTAAGTAAACAGGCAGCAGATGACTAACTATACCGTCCCATAGTAATAGATCTGACGAGGCATTTTTATCCACCTATATATGTATATATGCACTATCTTACTTACATCACCGTAATAAACCGGAGCAGACATCGCCACAAATCCCCGTTGCCACCGCAGACACGTGCTCACCGCGGACCGTCCCGTGCAGCCATGAATCCATATTACTAATGAGGGAAGCACCATCCCTATATACTGACATGGAGCTACTTAGAGGACCTAGCCAGGTAAGACTTCGGTGAAGCCCAGACGAATAGCGTAAAGGGCATATAAACTTACGTATACTTAAACAATATCGGAGCAACATGAACCCTGGAGACAGGCATCCAGTCTCTCTTTATGAGCACATCAGTAGCAGTATCACGGATAGGAACCAGGGCCTGTGAATCGAGGCTCCTACGGCGTAGTCTACGACGATGGGTAGTTAAGCCGAGCACGAAGCCCAAGTAGCGCGAAGGGAGCCAGCCACATGATAGGAGCTTCGAGTTAAGCTTAAAACTCCGCTTACCTACGACTGCATAGTCGGACGTACAAGATGAGAAGAAGATACCGACACTAGATTAGCCAGCCCAGGCCAAGCTCTACCGACAACACACACTCCCTAGCCAGGCCCCGAACCATCCCACGTGTTCCGTGCATGTGGATGGAGCACATCCTCCCCACAGCCGAGACAAAGGAGCGTAAGCACGTATGTATCTTGCTCCATCCCCCATCCCCGGAGTTCGGGGGAGGGGCGGGGGGGAGTGGGCTGCCGCGCGTGCCGGCCATGCATAATACATACATAACGTACGTAGTTATGGGCAGACGGACGGGTGGGCGGGTGAGCGAGTTAGTTACAGGTCCGGTTCATGCAAACGCAAATCTCGCATCTCCGCTACTAGTAGTAGCGATCCCCGTCTTTGCCCCCCCCGGCGATCAGATCAGATAAGATCAGATCATGGGAAGGCGGGGCCGGGGAGAGAAGGGGGGGATGAGGGAGTTGAAACGGCGGCACGGGGACGGGCTGCCCTACGGGTCTCCTCCTCGGTAGATGGGTAGGTGGTAGGTTAGGTATTGCTAGGTAGGTGTGTGGAGGTAGGGGAAGAAAGAGAGAGACAAAGAGATGACGTAGACCTAGGCTTCGCATATTTAAATACCTCACCTGCCTAAACTGACCGGCGGTCTTGGTGGGATGGGAGAGCGTCTACGGCTCTTCAAGTCCTTCATGTCACATATGTAGATATATACATACACATCGAGTGGCTCGGCAGTCCGTAAACGTACTTCCCTGGCGGATGGGGATACAAAGTCTAAGCATTGAGATACGTGTTGAGATTGCGTATTATACGGAGTAAATGGAAGTCAATGCCGCGCACGCAGGTATGCATGTCTGTATATATGTCTCGCAAAGGAATAGGGAATACCCTGTGAGGTAATCAGATAGACACAGATCCAGGAGGCAAAAGCGACGACAATGACCCCCACCCGCCAACAAGCCTCATCGACGTGCTATGTACGTATATATGTACGTATGTATGTACGTATGTATGCATACGCATCTTGCGCGCGGCTATGGTGAAGCAAGCGCCTACTACCTTACCTACATGTAGGCCGACTGCATGTCTGTGGTGAAGCCCCGCCGGCAGGTCGTGGGGTATCAATACGATCCCTTTTACCTAGGTCACGTCGACGAGGAGCTACTAGACCGAATCGTGTCCGTCTCCGTTCTACACGGCGGTTACACAGCAGTGATAGCGGAGGAGCCGGGGGTAGGTAGGTAGGTAGGTAGGTCTACCTATGTAGGCAGTTTATCACTGCACTGCATTGCATTGCATAATCTGCAGCGCGAGGGCCACCACACCCACACACCATCCACACACATACGACGATACTGTACGGTACTGTACTGCCGTCGACGACACGACACGACACGGCATGCATTGGATGGGATGGATGCATTGGGTAGGATGGGCAGCGTACCTATTGCATCACAACAACACATCACACATAGCACAGAGAGCCGAGTCGAGCAGAGTTGTCGTCGGGTAAACCGCACACGCAAATCAAGAGGAGCTAGAGAAGGCCCGCCTCTCCTGCCTGCCCTGCGCGAGGAGGAACGAACGCAGCACTTCTTCCTATTCGCAAGCCGGCTAATTTGACCACCACGCATGGGTAGGTAGGTAAAAAGTAAGCAAAGGAAGCCGACGTGCAGGCCGTTTTTTTTTTTTTTTTTTTTTTTTTTTTTTTTTTTTTTTTTTTTTTTTTTTTTTTNGCAGGCGAACCAGCAACGCCGGCAATCGGTAAGGATTGCAACCCTTGGAGTAATGATGCTGCTGCTTTCCACACCATGTAAGAGAGCATGGGAGCTTTGACGGGACGGGCCGGCCGAGAGAGGAAGGAAGTATGTTAAGGAATGAATCCAATATGGCGTGCTTAGTATGGCGAATACTTTGTATGAGGAGCATGTATGTCGTAGATGGGGGAGAGGGGAGGGAAGGGGGAAGAAAAGGGTGAGCTACATGTGGTCATGTAAGACTGCCGGTGACCGGTAATGCTGCGATATGAGTGGATGGCGGAGGCGCCTTTGGGCCCTTTCACGCGCTACCATCTGTACATAGTACTAGTTAGAGTCCACTCCACGTGCTGATGTTGCAATGTCTGCTTGCACGAACGTTAGTTCTTCCCGGGATCATTATTCTTCCCTGATCGTAAAATTCCGTCTTTCCAGGAACCGTTTTGATTCCTTATTTTCGTCTATGGTGACGACGACGACGACGACACGAGGCACCGTGTAGCAATGGCCCATGCGTACACGAGCTGGGAACGGCTCCGCGGGAAGGGCATGTGGATTGGCGGAAGGGTTCTCTGGGCCGCCGGGAAGGAAGGATCATGATGCCAGAAGTATAACAGACATAAGATACGCGGGTTTGTCGAAAAGGAATGGATGAAAATGGCTCCTACCGCGGTAAAACCGCTTTAGACTGGGAGAGAGAGAGGGTAAGGAAAAGAGGACCCCCCCTTCTCCCCCCTGTTCCCCGATGGAAGCTTAAGCTTCAGAAATAAAAACCAAGAAAAAATAACATCGATGAACCCAGCTAGCTCCCAGGCAGCATTCGCAATTCATGGAAGAGCATCAAACCGCGCCCATGGCACTGGAAGCTGCAACTGCGGGGTGATGGTATAGCATTTGCTATATTGATCGTCGAGGCCCGCCGTGCTTTACCAGCCTACCCTACGGCCCGTGGGGGTCAAGCCAACCAGAACCAGGGGCTTCCGTACTGCATACGTACCTGTCCAAAGCTCTTGGGGCCCGGCGACAGGACGTCGGTACCGCTTCATCTAGGCAATCTACGTTGTACTACACGCAGGAAGGCAGATGCCGTAGATAGACAACGGGGTGACGTCTTTGTTCAGGCCCACCTGCAACGGCTGGGGACGGAGATAGATCGAACGACGGAGAAAGATGCGATATGGGCTTTTGCAGATTTCTGTCAGCACTAGGGCTGCAAGGACGCAGCAGCGGAAGTTCGGGGCAAGGGCCGGCGCGGGATCTGGTCGAGAGGTCCCCCCCTGACGGCGAGTTTGTTGAGCCGGGGACATGATCACTCTCCCAATACCCAAGAAAACACCCAAGGAAAAAGATTACGTCGGCGGTGAGAGAAAGGAAAGGAAGGTCGCTATAGCGTGTCAGCGCGTCTGAAATGAGGCAAAGTGGGCGGTTTCTGCCCTTGGGGGTTCCGTTTCGTGTTGTCGCGTCTGCAACGCTGGGAGAGATAGAGAATGCAACAGTCGCAGCGAGGCCCTCTTTATCGAGAACTAGGCAGTGTTTTGCGAAGGTGTCCATGTTGGACCATGTTGGAACATGTCGTGTGCTAGGCCCAAAGCGTGGGTAGTCTGGTCGCTGTCTGGTAGTCTGGCGTTTACATAGTAGGTTCGGCGATAAAAGGGCAGGGTGTTTTCGATCCCTGCTGGACCTGCCGTTTTGGACTGGACATGGCCTGCAAAAACCCCCACAAGGCTACTGTATTGGAACAGTAACTTGGTTACCTAATACTCGTAATGAATGTATGGGTGATAGTACGTAGTATAATTTCAAGGGGTTGAAGCATCGGTTGGTGATGCTGACGAAATTGGGGGCTGGGCCCGACGGTTTCTCGGCTGGCCCTGAGGCGTATCGGCTTGTTCCCTAATTGGAGTATCTCCAGCACGTACTTACGTACTATACGTAGCTTAGTTGACGGGAGACACCTATATGTGGACGGCCGATGCGCCGCGAGACGCAGTCGGGATCGTCCCCGGCAATGGCCGTGGCTGGGGGATACAGCGCAGAGGACACATAGGTAGGTAGAGTAGCATCAGGGAGTTATCAAGGCGATATCAGAAACTCGGCTTCCCGCCAGTCTTACAACACATCGGCGTTGAAAGATTTCTGCGCTACGATGGAAGAGGTGAATGGTGTACAGGTCCGTCTGACGATCCCAGCCCAGCATGACTAAGACTGGCAAGGCGCAACACCGCATTGGACGGGCAGCGCTTGGCAGGGTCCCCACCGGCAAACCTGATAGACTGCACTAGAGAAAGACGCGGCAGCATGGCCCTTTTTTTTCTCTTTTTTTTTTTCGACAGGAAAGGCGGGAGGCAGACACATCCATGTAACCTAACCCGACCCGACCTATAGCGCGTTCTATTACAGTATAGTGGTAAGTAGTAATAGCAGCAGCAGCAGCAGCAGCAGCATCGTGGTGAGAGGACACATTCGAAAATAAGACCTGGCAGACAGACCTGGACACATCCACCTGTAAGATTGATGTACGTAAGTAGTCAGATCGCACCCGTCGCTAGCACACGGACTGCGAACAGGTAGGACACCCGGTCCCGGGCCCAGATTCCGAGTTCCGGCGGGCGATTTACTACAGAAATCACCCGGCATGAATTTACGAGAGGGAAGATCCTTGATGTTTGGCTATGACCCTAATCAATTCACCCTGTAGATCGGAAAGTCGATAGCAGTCTAGAAGACCACTCTTTTCCGCTCCTGCGCAACGTCTGGTCCCGAACGTAATAATCATGGGTAGTGTTAGAAGGGCTGCCTGTCGTCCTCGGTTTTTGTGATATTCGAGAAAATGCATAGTAAAGAGGAGTTAAAAAAAAAAAAAAAAAGGAAAAATGACGGAAAAGAGAGGCTGATGAGAGGAATAGCAACATGGCCTGTTGGTCTGACCTGTCTGCCTCTACATGTATGGGTGCATGTGACAGGGTGGGTACGTTAGCCCAGCCATGAGTTGAAGAGCTCAAGCGGCCTCTTCTGCAACCGCAACCTATCAATATCTACCGGCAGACGACCACCGGCACGAGTTTTGGTACAACATGTAAGCTTGGTCACGAAGGGAGGAGATGCCAAGAAGATTTTTTTTCTCTCTCTCTTTTTATTTTCCGGTTTGCATCTTGTTAATTCTATGTACCAAGGTTTTCTCTTCTTCCTCTGTCTTCCTTCTTTCCCTTCTAAACGATGACTGCATTGTAGGGAGTCAAGCTGCGTACCCGGTCTAGATCTGTGTAGGGCTGTGTAGGTAGGTAGCGAGGTACTGAAATAGACATGGAATGACATCAATGAGGACAAAGAGGGACGGAATCCCCATCGATATACAGATTATGACATATTCCCTAGATAGCCAGACGCTAGGAGCCCAACCTCGCATGTCGTCCGTACATATATAGGTATAGGTATTCCATATAAAGAACACCCACAGCCCAGGTCAGTGCATAGCGCATAGCGCATTAGATAGCGTATGTATGTACATACCTGATATATGTGGTCTAGTATGCGCGCGCATGTTCGGGTATGCATGTACGAAGTACATCCAATCCATCCATACTGCGCATCCCCATCCCGTTTTTTAAGCTGCCTGTAGGTCTCTCTGCGCGCCAACGGGGGTTGTTCTCTGTTTCCCGTTTTCCCATAACGGTGTAACTAATATACGCAGAGATTTTTGTCATCGATCCTATCCGTAATACTTATGTGCTACATAGCAAAACTCGAACGAGTGAACTACTGGATTCAATACTGGGTGCTCCACATACGACATTTCTCATCTGACCGCATCACAACCGAGTATTTGGATCAGTTGATGATGATGCTGCTGCATGCTGATGATGATGATGATATATCTAAGTCCCCCATGCTAGGTAGGTATGTATGTAGCTTCTGTGGCTGGCTTAAAAAACGGTGAACCATAGGTTACACTGCGTAAAGACGAAGAATAGATAGAAAACAGCCCACCACCACCTGCACAGACACGAAGCAGGTAGGTATCTAATGATGGGGTTCGTTGTTCGCTAGGTGCATTGGATTTTGTGGCAGTGGTGAGGATGAAAGAAACAAAAATAACTACCTACCAGAGAGACGACGGAGAAAAAAAAAATAGAAAAAAAAAGTGCGGAGGAGCACGCCGTTCACATGCATATTGTTTAGTCCATATGTAGGTATGTCTGTATCCATGTCCATGTACATGCTGAACTTGAACGGGAGTAGTACGGCATGCACGCTGTGGTAGATATGTACTATGTATGTACAGTGATCCATCTATCCACCCATCCCCATGCAAATCTGTAGGCAGATTGGAGGTTGAGGGCGCGCGATAGCAGGATAGCTCGACGGGTTGATGCAAGAACTGGAAGACCCCTCCGGCACAAGACTTGCCCCAAGCTCCTACCGTACCTAAAGCGAGGCAGGTAAGGTACTTGATTCTAACGCAATCTGCAAGGTTTCTAAGGTTGCTCTCTGGCCTGTCTGTTGGTTCTCTATCCCCCTCCCCTTCTTCCCGGGGGGAGCCTTAACACCCACCCCCCCTACCCTTCTCTAATAAAGCAGATGCTAAACTCGAGGGTCTGCTATACTGTAGTAGTAGCAGCAGCAGCAACAACAACACAACAACAACAATACCTAACAATACCAGGTTTGGCTGCCGGCAGGGCTCATTTTACCGTTACCTTACTTAACAGTAGGTACCGTCCCAGGAGCTATAGTGGGCTGGTACAATACCGACTGGAGGTCCTTTGGTGCCCAATAGACCCCACAAACCGACCTGCCACGGTCTGGACTTTGTCGGAGGGGATCCATCTGTCCATCTGAGCGCTCGAGTGGCTACCTACTTACCTACAATCCATTTCCCTTTTTGCCTCTGCATCCTTATGCGAACCTGTCATGTCCGCATTGGAACACACACAGAGGCCTCTCACTCACCGGTCGGTCAACAAGGGGAACCTGGCCTGACCTCCCCCCCCTTCTCCCCCCCCATCTGCTGCCCCCTTTGCCGAGTTGTGCCGCCCATAATCCATAATCCATAATCCCATAATCCGTCACCCGTAATCTGTCAAGTATTTGATGCGTCGTGCTCGTCCTCGTTGTTACCGCTGCTGGAAACGGGTGCCTAACCAGCCATTGCGTGAACATGGCGATGGGATCAGTCATTTACCACGGGCCCCGGCCCCGTTCCCGCAAGTTTTCCCACCGTACATGGTGTACCCCATACATAGCTAAGGTAAATATATGCCAGGTAGGTAAATTTTTGGTGGTTACCACTTGCCATTTACCGTCCGATTCGATGCGATGCAATTACCGACTATCAACCAGGAGTCGGAGGCATTTCGAGGTGCAACGGTTTTTCAGCATGTTTAACTGGAGAAATCGATGACACATATTCCGGGGTCAGATCAAAAAATTAGAGATGCTCGAAACAAGAGAAAGCGCCTTGCATCTAAACCACCCAAGAAATCACATTCACGTTTACGGCAAAGACAAGAAAAAGACGAAAAAAAAAAATTATACCCCCAGGCACATCAGTACATCAGTGGAACGGGATATCTATCGGGCCAAGAGCCCCAAAGTCAGGGATCAAATAGGTGCTTAAATTCATTCGAGCATGCGACACGCTCTCTAGTAGGTAGGTTCGGGGGAATAGTGGTAGTAGTAAGGTTTGGCTCGCGGTGAAACAAAATGACCCGAGACCCCAATTTCATCCCAATGCCCGCGCTTTTTTTGCAAAGAGTTCCGAACGCGAAAATGGACCGTTGATCAACGCAAATCCAACAACCCTATGGACATCTCACTCTCGCTCACTCTCCCTCTCTCTCTCGCGCCCTCCCTCTCTCGGTCACTGTGCCGAAGTTTGGGTGGAGAAAACCCCCGTTTTGGCCTGGGAGCAAGGCATATGACCCCGAGACTCCGAAACACCACCTGCCCGTCCGCCTGTCTTGCCCCCTCCCAACAAATACACGTCTTCGTCCTTGCTGTAAGGAAATCAGGTACTTGCGCCCATTGATGCCTCTTTTTCTTTTCTTTTAAGTTCGTACGCCGTTCGCCAGATCGGAAGCTGGGTTGTAGATGTATGCAGGGTACTGTAGAGATTATAACTCAGGTGTGAGGTAGTAGAGGTATCACAACACCACTGCGCCGAAGAAGCGTTGTCGCAGGCCTATGTTGTAAAAAAAAAGAAAAGTAAAAAAAAAAAAAAAGAAGATCGCCACGAGCTTGGTAGCAAGTAGCAGTAGATAAATAACGTCGCAGAGCCGTCTTTCGCTACAACATATTGCGGGCCAGCGGTCGTCAATGTCGGTCGAGAATCTGCGGCCTCGTACGTTGGCCATCAGACTGTGAGAACCCGTCTATAATATCACGCACCGTCCTCCACCTCCGCGACGATTCCCTCTCCTGTACCTGTCTCTGGATTCCTGGTGGCCGGGTTCTCCGTTTGCCGGACGCGGACGTCCGGACTGTGGCATTTGTCGCGAAGCCGCCTGCCGTTGCCGACGCAGTATCCTAACGACGTCATAAAATGCCTTCTCGACGTTTATGCAGTTCTTGGCCGACGCCTCGACGAATTCGCATCCTAATTCCCGCGCCAGGGCGTGGCCTTCCTGGGTCGATACTTCTCTCTCCGTGACTCGATCGCTCTTGTTGCCAACTAACATGATGGGAACGGCACTGGGCGGCGCGGACGCGGATATCGGCGAGCCGGGGTACGTGGGCGACGACCCGCACGACTCCTTCACTCGCTGGATCTGGTGGTGGAACCTCTTGATTCGAGAGAACGACGACCGCGAGGAAATACTATAGACCAGCACGAAACCCTCGCCGTCGCGGATCCACTGATCTCGTAAGGCTGTATATTCTTCTTGGCCGGCCGTATCCAGAACCTCTAGCATGCATGCCTGACCGTCTATGACGACTTGTTTCCGATACGAGTCTTCGATCGTTGGATCGTACTATCGCGATACCGTTAGTAATCCCGTGAGTTTTCTATGCGCGGTTGCGGAGCGAGGGAGCTCGGCCTCGAGGAAGAAGCGGAGGTGGGGGGGTTGAGTTGAGCATTGAGAATAGGGGGAGCGAGCGTACAGTTTCGACGAAATGTTGTAGACATAATTGGATTGTAAGAGCTGTTTTGCCGACACCTCCATCACCGAGCACCACCAGCTTATACAACACCATTTTTCCCGCCATGATGAGAAGTCGAGGGCCGCCTCAGCTAGGCCAGGCGACTGTCGCTTTCAGGGTGCAGCTCGACAGGGCGGTTTCGAAGTTAGGAGGGCGGGAACTGTGTACCGGGGGGGTACCTGGATAAGGCGGGTGGATAGTGGGCTGAGATACGTCGCTCGATCGGGTGGCGGACACTTGAGGGGTGCGAGGGGGGCGTGAGGGTATGTTGAGGACCTCAGGGATTCGGGCAAAGTGAATGTTCAGGATTGATCGCAACGAAGGGACCTCGATAGCTTGAGGTCGAAGAAGACGAGAAATGGAGAAGAGGAGAGAGAGGCGAGAGAGGAAAGAGGGATAGGGCCGTGTTGTGTGGATTGTGGAGAACGAGTTTTCGGCGGGTCTGAGCTTTTGGAAAATTAAGCGTAGGTAGGCAGAGGGTAGTAGCGTATCGTAGTGCGCGCGATAGGTAATAAAGGTTGGAGGTAGGGGGAGGTCCAGTGGCTTTTGTTTTTAGTGAGTCGCAGTGACCTGACTGACAGGCGGCGGGCGACGGGCGACGGGCGACGGGCGACCGTGACGGACCAGCTAGGCTAGTATGTACTGGAGGTGATACGCCAAGTGCCACCGTCAGACCGTATCGTGCCCCGTCCGTACAATACTGTACGGTTTGGTACCGGGTGGGTTGAGGCCGAGGGGGGAAGGGTGATCTTCGTTTTTCCCTTTCCTCTTTGGGCTGTTGGTCAATGACCTCAAGCAGCGAAAAGGAATGATTGATTAATTGACTGATGGATGGATGGATGGAGGAGTAGCACGGCCAAAGAGTATCTATATGTGCGTAAAGGTAGGCGCAAGAGGCGCTTGCTACTGTCGCTAGTGTTGGGTTGGGTTTAACTAGCAGCAGCATGTAGGTACTGAAGCTGTTCCAACGCCTCTGCTTGTCCTTATCGTTGGTGCTGCTGCTGTTGCTGTTGCTGTTGCTGTTGCTGTTGCTGTTGTCGTCGTTGATGTACGTTGCCGTCGCTGCCGCTGCTAGACGCCGCGACTATAAACAATCGAAAGCTTAAGTCGATGTCCGTAGGGTAGGGGTCGATACCGGATAGCTCTTGTGGGGAGGGTGGTTGTTGGCGTTCTTGGTCAGTCGGTTTATTATTAGGGGTTGCGGGTTGCGGGTGCCGTGGTGTAGCTTGCGTAATAGGAAGTAAACGGGGCTGGGCTAGACCAGGCCAAGCTCAACCGTGAGCCCACTCAACTCGACGGAATGAAGGGTTTAAAGTAAGGATCAGTCAATAATTCAAATCAGATCCATTCCTCTCTATATATGTGATTCACTGTGGGACGATGTCACTGCCAGACAGTAGTGTTTGAAATGGGAAGCAAGCCAGGGTATGAGTTAGAGGTAGGTTAGGTATGCTTTGCTATTGAGGTTGGTATGATGGTCAGTCAGGCTCAATATGTCTGTAGGCAGGCCGTCTTGTCTGGGCACGTACTTCGTACACACGTGTGTCAAGAGTATGGATTACAGAATACGACTGGAGGCAGACAGCGCATGTGCATGTGGCAGGAGGCGCGGAATCATATGCTTTTTGTACATACGGCAACGTCCAGGAGGGGTTTGGGGAAATAGTTTGAAAGAGGAATCACGGTTGGTATCCAGCCTCCATACACACACACACATGTACGAAGTATGCGTACCTACCTCTTACCACCGTATTGCTCAGTTGATTGACCGCCAAACAGACTCTGATGTTCTTGCCAGCCTCGTCTTTGACATCAACGCCGGTTATCTTTACCCGTCTAGCGCACTGACACGCTACTGACACCCACCGATGTAAGTATGGAGAAGAAGATAATTCACAGCAGCCTGTTGCGGTTCGGCAAGCTTGCATGCATTTTCTCTGGGTTTTTTTTTACCCCTTGCCTATCTATTTTTTTTTTTTTTTTTTTATTTTTTCCCTTTTTTTTTTTTTTTTTTTTTTTTTTCGTTTCGAAGTGGCGTTGTCACGAATTTGCTGTACATCACTGATTCTTCCGTTTTGGTTTGTGGCCATTCTCTCTCACCAAAAGCATCAAAGCTGTGCTACTGCATACCTAGGTGCCGCTGTCCTTGGCCGGGGTGTGTATAAAAGCCGCTCTGCTCTGGTTGACCCGATTCGTAGGAACAAGCAGCATCGCCATCATCTACGCACCCTGCTTCGTTAGCCTCATTTGCAGAAAAAGTAGAACAGAAGCATCGCATCGCAGTCGCCCCTTTCCGTAAGTGCCCAACCAAGCGTTCTTCCAGAACCTCTCCCTTCCCTAGGAGCCGAGGCTATTTTCTTTCCGGCTTTGAAATCCTGATACACAAAGTGAGGCTCAGGCCAGCCAATGTACAGACTAACTTAGTACATACGACTAAAGTCCCGTTCCCCGTTCCCCGTCCCCCGAGTCGGCGAGCTCCAGCATCCGGTATTCGCTAGCGACCTTGTGTTTCGTGCACCGCCAAAAGACTGCAGTCGTTATCTACATGTAGTACTCTGCCAGTATTCGCGTGTGTCTAGTTCTATCTATCCTACCTGCTATATCCCGGATCAATGGACGGTGCCGAGAAGGTATTATGCGAGTTCTACATATCCCAGGTACACTTATATCGAGTTACATGGCTACCAAGATGCCGTCACCCGTGCGCAAGAGCGGCTTAGCAACGTTAGGTGCCTAACCCAACTTCAAGTAGCCTTTAAATGAGTTAGGCAGTGAGGTGGTGAGTAGTAGGTATCTGTTGATAGAACGATGACGGATGCGCCGTACCTTGACCTAGGTAAATACTTGGTAGTCTGGCTGCTCTCGCTAAGCTCTAAAGCGATCCGACGTCCATCTACAAACTCCAATGAAACGGCTAATCAGTCGGCAAGCGTCCAAAGCCAACCTCAAGCCTCGGCCAGTCGTCTACCGAGCCTCCAACATCCTCTCGGTTGTCGAGATCCAAAGATGTCGCAACAGGGCCGAATAGGGGCCTTTTCCCGGTCACCCCTTTCGACCTTTCAGCGCAGGCTTCCAGCATTGATTTCTTTTTTGTAGCCTAAGGACAAGCAGGACTCGATAAGCTGCTCGCCCGCCGGTCGCCGTCCGACCACAACAGGCAAACATCTCGATAACGACCTATGGGGGTCTCGGGGGTCTCTGCATGGCGATCGAATGCGCTGCCTTTCCCGTCACTTGCAGCTGTCCCCCCGTCACCAATTGGCTAGTCACGACATGGGAAGTCTACATATGTAGTACTCTCTCTGCGTATACGGTGTGTGATCCATTTAGCATCGCCGCCACGCGCCCGCCGCTTGCTCTGGCCCCTCCAATCATCCGCCGTCCTGGTTCTGTGCAACGTACGCCAGTTGCCCCAAAGTCGGTGTCAGGGAGTAATAGGTGTTACAGCCTGTAGAAGGCCTAGAGACTGGCGCTTGGCGCCCCGTGCCGCCACTCCGGATCGTAGGAGGTGGGCGGACCTCTTCGCGACTGGGGCATCCGGGCAAATGAGTGAGCGCGCTATGTGCTATGGGCTATTATGGTAGACATAACTGACTTGAGGTGATGGCAAAGCGGTGGCGGCTCGCGACGTGCGAGACTTGGCAGGAGGAATCGCAAACTTGGCCATCCAATCGATCACCGAGTTCTCGACTTCTTGCTAGCTTATCCAAGTCGCCATCACCTTTCGTATTCTAGGGTCTGTTCGTGTTGAGCTCCCACGAGAGCCAGCGAATGGAGGTGCGCATCCAGCACGAGCTTAGTTGGAGGGATGTCCAGCTACCTACCTCCATGTTACACCAGCCATCCAGCTCGGTGCCGTGCCAGTCCTCCCTACGGTGCCGAAACTGGAATCTGCCGGTTTCCACGAAAGCCGAATATTTCTTTTGAGGTTACAAATCAGCACGCGCACAGCCACATCCCACATCGGCCACTGTTACAGCGAAATTCCTCTCGCGTCGCGCTTCAAAAGAACGCTTAGATAATGGTGCTAATACTTTTCGGTGCCTCCCTGGGCCAATCCGAATTTCGCCGGATCCAGATCCGGTACCGAACGTGGCTCATGATTACGATTACTGATCGATCTTGCTAGGCTGGGGTTTGATCCCACCGACAAGCTACCCATACGGGCACCATTCATAACATGCTGTTATCAGCATCACCGCTACTTTCGGGCTCTCACTCGCTTTGCGCTACTACGCATACAATTGCCAAAGCACTGTAGACCAGGCAGGTATGAGGGCACGTGCGGTGGGGTATCCGGGGAATGGGATTTTTAGAACCTCGCGAGTCCTCGAATGGGGTCGTCTATCTACTTCATATTTCGTGATACATCACTTATCACTCGGGGTCCTCGTCACCAACACGTCGCGGTCGACAGCAGCTCAGGAAGCTAGCACCCGATCCTTGAAGGGCCTTACTTAATACCACAAGACATCCCGCGGGGTTAGGCATTTAGAGCGTGCGCCTTACTCACTCGGGTATACCGAGTCTCCTCGCGACCTCGACAAACCCGTCCTCGTCCCGTCCTATCCACAGGTCTACCCATTCCCGCGCCTGCTTGTACCGGTCCTCGTCGACCCCCCACGCCTCTTCCTCGGGTCTCTCCACGTAGATAGTCCTGAGGCCGTTGGCGCGCGCGCGCGCCAGGTCCCCGAGGTGCGCCGCCACCATGGCGACCTCGTCGGGCCGGAGCCCCAGGGCGCCGACGGCGCCGAGGTACGTGCTGGGGTGCGGCTTGTAGGCGCCGAAGTCGGCGGTCGACAGGATCCGGCCGAAGCCCAGCCCCCCGTGCGCGTCCAGGTCGCGCAGCAGCGACCGGTTGCCGTTCGACAGCGTCGCCGTCGCGAGCCGCGTGCCCAGCCGCCGGATCCCCGCCGCGGAGTCGCCCCACGGCTCGAGCCGGTGCCAGACGAGGCTCAGCTCGCGGACTTCGTCGTCGTCCGCGTACACGCCCGCGAGCCCCCGCTTATGTAGTAGCTCGCGCAGCGCGTCGTAGTGGTGCGCGTCGATGTCCTTCCACGCCGACTCGCCCGGCACGAACCCCCGCGTGAACGCGTAGTAGCTGTCCCTCCACTCCTGCGCGAACGTCGCCCAGTCGTCGTTGTCGGTCATCGCCCGCAGGCGCTGCCGGGCCGTCTCCGAGGCGGAGGTGGAGGGAGGGGATGCGAGCTTGTCCCGCGCCCGCCTGGCGAGTTCCTCGTGGACGGTCCTGCGCCAGTTCACGACCGTGCCGAAGACGTCGAACGTCAATGCCTTGACGTTGCGGAGGCTTTCCGGTGTTGATGCTGCTGACATGTTCTTTTTTTTCTCTATTATGGGTGTCACTTATTAGGCACAGTATTCCTAGGACGTGCTCGCTAAACCAGATTCGTGTATTGTGTAGTAGGTGTGATGGACGCTATCACAGGTGACGCGGATGCGGCTGCGAATAGCAGTCAGTGGTGTGGGGTTCCGTCACGTACCGAAAAATGACGTGGGTTTAGGCGCAGCCGCACCCAGAGACACGGAAGGGATCGGAGGTTGCCATGCAACTGCTTCGGGCCCGAAAGGCTTACTCCTAACCCTTATAGCGATTCTATTATGCATGGTATAGCATACATGGTATAGCACATTCACATTCACTTTCCTCTAGATTCATTTGTTATGAAAGAGCCGTATTGTTTTTAGATCAACAAGATCTGTGACGGTTGTCACATTCACCGATTATATTACCACTGATCCAACCCCCCGCGGGGTAGCCTGTCCTAAAAGGATGCCGCAATATTCAGGTCGGCGACTGAATATTCAATACTGAACCACGTACACACGGACTATTCAGGTCCGTGACAAGAACCAACTTTATACCGTTTTCTTTCCACAGATCAGCTCCATCATTTTAGGGGCTACCCTTGGACCCAGCTCTCGAAACGGTTCGTGCTCATATTTCAACAATGTTCACGGAGAGCAACTGCGTATCCATGGGTTACGAGTTACCGTATCAGTTTATGGCTCGACTAAACTAAGTCACGAGGACGTACCGGTATGCACTCTGCAGTCTTATACATTAGCGTCCCAAACTATGCCGTGATAACTGCAATATATCCCTGCCAACTACGTAAACCTTGTCCCTCTAGACTACCTACTTATTCCCAATCCATAGATTACTAATAGGACAGAACCAAAATATGTGTTCTTAAGAATCGCTCGTGGCGACCGATGATGCTTGGGCCCGGCCATGATTCCGACCTCGGGTTTGCAAACCCATCTAAAAAGCTGCCATCTCCACTGTCCTCCTCCTGGGGAGCCGGGGAAGGCTTCCGGGTCTCCTCCTTCCGCTCTTCCGAGAGATACGTTTGTGGGGAGGCCCGATGGCATGTTGAACCGATCGATCATGGCTGCCAATTCCAATGATCTCAAAACAATCCTTGTAGCAGCAGCCAGCAGCCCACAGTTGTGGTATCGTCCCAGCTGACCCGGCTGCCTTCAGGTGGCCCCGCGGAATGATCCCGGCGCCCCGATAGGTTATTTCGAGCCAAATGGGACGTATCATATCTGGGACGCCCTACATTGATGAATATCGGAAGGATTCACCGACGACACGTACGTACTGTGCAAGGCTGACCGTGGTCCGAACTCTCCCTCGTGGAATCCAATGAGGGTTGCCTGAGAGTAATCCCATGCCAATTGATGGGCTTCACCGGGATAGGCACCGTTCCCGGGGTCACCGCTTCACCGAGGCGTCTTCGTCACCTGAATCAGGCGCAGCTAGGGAGACGGGAGGCGTGGTTAGGGCTGTTTCCTACCGTTAGCCCTACGCAGTAGCCGTTGGATGCACACGTAGTACAAACGCCCCCTTTCCCAAGGACGACTGACTTCACCTCCTGCTTGATGACTTGACTTGCTCCCCTTGCTTCGATCCTGAGTTCCGACGAGTGCCAAGAGATGAACTGTCAAAATCCGGCACGAGGTCTAGAGAGAGATCAAATCCCGCGCGACTAGCTCCTGGGGTTCCAATTCGTCTATGCACGAAAGACACTGCTCAAATCCCGCGTCTAGATTTAAGACGTCGTTTTCACCTAGGGAACCTCGAGGTTGGCTTGTGAACAGGTATGCGGAACAATTTCTGTTAGCCGGGATTAAAGCTCCTCTGGTCTTACCTGGCACCTAATAAACGGGATTCCCAGCGGTTGCTGAAGAATGTCCCTGCTTATATACCGAATTCCTTTCTGTCGGAACACAGGGACAGGCCGGCAGCCGGACGAGCCCCCGCTTGCTCCCGGCGTAGCCTGATGACGTGCGTCCGGGCGATCGCGTCGCGGCGATATCCAGCTACGTTGACGGCGCATGCGACGTGTCAGGTAACCGTTTCCCGGGGCGCCAGCAAACATATATACCCACAAGGCTTCCCCTGGGTGCCCAGCTCTCTGATCCCAAGGTTAGTCACGCACATATATTACTCGCAGCGCCCAGACGGTAGCCCTGTGGAGATCCAGGAGGAGGGCTTACCACAGCGCCGGTACCCGGCGCACTCGGGAGAGGTTGAATGTTGTTGTGGCTTGGCCTGAAGCAAACACAGCAGGTGGTGGCCCCTGAACTTTTGACAGCCGTTAGGTCCGCCGCATCATGAGCGCGCGGCTCTGCGCGGCGTCACCGAGATTATACGGATTCCAGTAATTCAGAACTGGTAACTACCTACGGCAACAGATGGCGAGCCAACGGGAACTTTGGGACGTTTCTGTCACGCCAGGGGAGGTAGTCAATCGAAGCATAGCGTGATGATGATGATGATGAGGAGGAGGCGCTCATCGTCCAGGTATGAGCTTCATATCCATGGGCCCCTTCATCACTCGTCGGCACCGCGACGAGACGAGCTCTGGCGCGCAAGCCACTCAGAAAGCCATGCCAGAAAGCCATGCCAGACCTCCGGACCCCGGGAACAAGTCACGGCGGTGCTCCATGAAGGAGGGGGGGGGGG
>JWIU01000012.1:173893-214778 GCA_000966885.1 Xylaria sp. JS573
ACAAGGCCATCATATCCCCACATCGGGCCACTCTCCTACCCAGGACACGCGAAGCCGGGACTGGCCCAGCGGCTTTCCTGGGGCCTCGGGGATTAGGTGAGCCTATCTTTCGCCTAACCTAGCCGACTAGGAAAGAGCCTGACACGTGCTAAGCCAACTACAGATATCTCAAACACGGTGGGCCGGCGAAAAACGAACGCCGGAGGGCAAAGAAAGACGATGCAGCTGGCCTAACGCACGTACTAAGCCCGTTGAGGCCCCGCGACGGTGCCCTCTGGGAGCTGTAGGAGGGGTTGCGAGAGCGCTAGACGACTCTTCGCCATCTCTGGACGACCTGTTTTGGGAACCGCGCAGGCGGAGAGGCTACCTTAGCGCGACGCCGGCAGTGCTTGCGGAAATCACGCCGCGCCGTTCTCTCCCTGTCTCTCTCGACGGACTCCGCATCGAGAGCCAGTACTAATCGAGGGTTGCGGAACGGGGTCACAACGGGGCCACAACGGGCTGGCCTCGGCGAACAAGAACCCATGCATGCTGCGTATCCGTCCGCCTCGGGTTCCGTAGGTAGTGTGGGTTAGGACATCCATGTGATGTGGTGTGTAAGCTAGGAAACAAGCTTAGTAAGTGATTTTTTTTTTCACATACATAGGTATCTAAGTAGTCACGACTAACTATGTAAGCTAGGCCTTGTGGTAATTTTGTGCAGTACGTATATACGTACGTAGTTACTAGTAGATGTGCGAGCGGCGGACTACCGACTACCTACTAGTGATAGTATCTAGTTAGTAGGTAGTCTAGTCCGGGTGCGCCCCCGTTTCGCCGCACGTATGTCTTTCTTGTATGGCACGAGCACCACAGCTGCCTACATGTAATAGGCATATCACGATAGGTCCCAACTGGGCGGCTCTTGGGGGGGGAGCTCACGCCGGCGGGCCGGAATTGGCAGGAAATCATTGGATTTCACGAGGTCCATCCATATAGGTCTCTTTACATAAGCAGACAGCTGTGTTTGACCGTACAGCGGACGGTGGGGAAAACGTACTTACGGTTAGGTTACCTGTTATTAGCCCATCACCTCACTTGAGGAGGACATGAGCAATCTAAAGAAATGCTGAATAATCGCTTTCCGGATGGGACGGGCAACCTACGGACGGACTTTCATTCACTCTTTTTCTTATTGATCTTATAATTATTTTTCCATCCTCGGGCCCGGCGGGGGAGGAGGGGTAGGTAATGAACGATTATTGCCTGATTGGGGAGCCAATAGACTCCTTCTAGTCGTTTCAATTGGACTGATGGGATTGACTGGGGACCGGATTATCGAGGCCGCTGCGGATGCTGTCCCGCGGGGCGGATGGGATTTCCCAGGTACCAAAGTCGCCGTCTGTCTGGATTTGGGGGGATTGCGTGGTAAAATGGCACATCTTCGACGGGCGGGAGCGGGTGGAGATTTCCATCATTTAAAGAAAGAGATGTACATAAGAGCGGCGGCTGGCGCTGGCAGCGCGGCATCGCTGGACGGGCCGCTCGTTCGGCGCAACACATACGTACGTACGTACTTCATTACCTACGAGCCGTGCCGGCGTGTACAGAACACAGAACAAGTGATATGTGATTCGCCATGTGATGAGTAGAAATAGGTAGACGGCTATTTAGGGCTGGTAAATAAATTGTTGGTAGTTGTCCGGGTAGGTAGATCTAGCTAGGTAGCATCCAGTCACATTGCAGATCAACCCGTGAATGAGTGATCCCTTTGAAAATGCTCTTGGCTTGAGGGAGGGGAGGGAAGGAAGGCCTAGTAGTAATTACAACCACGGCGATCTCCCTGAACCTCGTCACCTACCTTGGGTTCTTGGGTGGGTTGATTGTCGTAGAGAGAGAAAGAAAAAAAAAAACATTCAATCAATTTTCTAGATTAATACGAGCGACGGGCTGTGAGTGAGGCGGATGATTGAGGTGCGAGGTTGCGACTCTGTGGTTTAGCCACCTGCCGTTGTTGTGGCTCGCTGAATGAAATCGGGCGGGCTGTCAAAAAACAGACACCTCCATAATAAGGTGAGTCCCGATTCTGAGACCCCGAAGCCCCGAAGGGATGGGCCGCCATCCACGCCATAGGTAGGTACACGTAGTGGCGGGGTGGCCGTCGCCAGAAACTAAAACAGCAAACAACTTGAAACAGACGAATGTCCGTGGCGTGCGGACTGGCTTGTACGGATAGGTAGTGCAGTTGATGGACACGCGCTAAGGGGCTGCTGTCTCGGTTGGGCTCACATCGTCCCGTTGGAGTTCTATTGTGTTGTGTTATGTGTGCACATAGTAGCAGTAGTATCTATCCATTCCGAGTATGTGGTGGGTGGGTGTGGTGTGGTGTTGGAGGGGCGGGACGGCTATCATCTGCGGGTTGACGGGGTTGGTTGGACGAAATCTCGCATCCGTGGCGTGCACCCCCCGATCTGGCTGTCTGTCTGTCTGTCTGGGTACGTAGTAGTTCAGTAACGAACCACATTACCTACCTACCAACTACTGCGTACACTATGTAACGTTAGATGGTATTAGCCGCGCCCCCGGCTGTCTTTAAAAAAACAACGAAACAACAACTCTAGGCGAGTTCCAAAAAGCCATCCGCGGGTTGTCGCAAGCCACGTACTATGTAAATCCCGTGTCTCTGCCTCAAGCAGCGCAAAGCCCTAGGGTGTTCTAATTTGGAAAAGAGGTTGAGATGTTCTATTGCGTATGTACATAGGTAGAAGTGCCGGCCAGCCTGTGGTTCCTCCCTCATCTTTACCCCTGGACCGTGGGCCGTGGCGCGTTGGGTTTGGGTTGGGTTGGGTTGCCAACTGATTAGCATATTAGTTGCATTGGCACACGTGCGAGATCGCCTTGCTGATCCAGATTCAGCGGCAGAGTGTATCTTCTCCAGGCGGGATATCCCAGAATTACTCAGAACCATAGTAGCATTGGCCACGGTCGCATTCGGTTGTTGTTGGGGGGGCGCAGGTAGGGTGGGATTGGAAGCTCTCAAGCTCTCTCAAGTCTTACGTGGCTGCGTGTATAAGGCTCGGACATGTGATATCGAAGCTAATAGGGCCATGGAACAGGTCAACGGTCGTTCGAACGCCTCTTCCAACTGTCCAGCTACCCGATTCGATCGATGCGGCCGACCGATGTAGCTGCATCGGAAGGCACCGACATATGCGTGTCTTGGTGGCCCTGGCTTTCGAGGGGTCTGCGAAACTCGCGAAAGGGCTCTCTTATTTGATAAAAAGGCCGTTCCTGAGGCCGTGCTACCTAGGTTAGGGTTTGCTTATGCTATCTTTGGTCATTTATAAGAGAATACGAAGAGCGCTTCCGAGCTCTAAATGTCTACTACTAAACATAGTAGTAGTAGGTAGTAGTCAAGACTGGATATGGACGCACGTCGACATGGCTGGGCCGACAACGACCGAGCTGTACAGGTACCTAGCCTTAGCTTGATACTGCTAGATAGTCCGTAGCTCGGAGGAATTTCCGTGATCGACGGCGTCCCTCTCTTGATTACGTACGCCTTTGCAAATCTGGAGAATTTGATGTTAGCTACAATACATGCTTCTACATCGCATGCCAGAGCTTCATCTGATGTGAGTGTTCTTTGTTTAGAATAGACTTGGGCAGACAGGCCGATCTGATCGTAGGACACCTGCATTTACAAACCTCAGTTTCGGTAATTCGCTGTCCATGTATTTGTGACCTGTCAGCCGGTCTCAAACCGGATGTTTCTTGAAGCCGTAGGGATTTCCAGCGAGTAGCAGATCACCGATACCTAATGCTTGTCCTGGCGGCGTGTGTGCTAAAACGCTTTGACACTCGCCAAGTACGCGTGCTCAGTAGCATTCTGGGTATTTCACCACCAGGACAAATGCAGCCGAAAAGCAGTTCTGGCAGAGAGATTTCTCGCGCGGATGAGCGTCGTCGTACGGGTTCTATGTACTGATGAAGTGAGCTGCATACCCCAAAATGCACAACGGTCCGGCTGGGATGGCCATGCAGCGTCCTAGCTGGGGACTTGGGATGAAGGATCAGCGTTGGAGAAATTACGCATGTGCGGTTGGGACTCGCCTGAGCTTCCTATTCGACATCACATCCGGAGCCCCTTGAGCCTCCTGCAGATATGGCTTACCTCGTACATAGCCGCTCTGCCCCAGCGAACATTCGAATTGGACACTCGAGAGCAGGGGCCTTTCCCCGTCGCCCGTTGAAGCCTAATACCTCACTGGCTCGGCCGTGAGTGGGCTCAGGTGGTGGGCTAGCATTTCCCTGCGGCAGCCCTGTTCACTCGGCTGCAAGGCAGACCCGCCAACCTATCCCTGTCCCCTGCGACGACGTGCCCTACGTTCCCTAAAAGGGCAGTCTTTGCAGATGTCAAATCATACTACGTTGGAACCTGAGCTAACCCTGCGAGATAATCACCATTCAATCAGCATCCGCAGTGATCTACCTATCAGGCTATCTATCTGAGGCCTGAGGCCTGAGGGTGCAGCCGCAGAGCAGGAAAGAAAAGGGGTCAATGCGACATGCCAGGCCTCGTAGGTACGGCCGGGCAGCTCTTAATTACAGTGATATCGAATTGATTGCGTCCCCTCAGCATCTTCAATTTCTATGCTTGTCATGCTTGCAACCTTTGATAGGTTGGACCGCCTCTCCAGGGTCGACAGAGGCCAATGGAGAGCTGGCGTCGGCCCCCCGGCCGTGCCCTTCGTGCAAGGCCTTCGGTACGAAATTTCGTCGTGCTGCCAGCCAACCTGTTACCTAGTCTTCTGGAGCACGAAACGGGCCAAGCTTAATTCGTGAACCCATCGTGTTGCCAATCAGGGCCACTACCTAGTCCATGGGTGTCCTGGTTTTGGTAACTGCTTATTCGGCCGATTGGGGCCATTGGGTTCATTTCACCCTGACAATCTTGTCTCTCTCCCGGCCTAGCGTGGCCTTCCCCGTCGGTGTTAGGCCACTGAGAGCCGGTCGCATGTCGTACTATGTACATGCTTGTTTCGAATTGAAGCTTCTAGAGCTGTGTTTGGGATAATGACAGGTCCCGATAGGTGTTTGTGTTTCTGATCATATAAAAAGAAGGAAAAAAAGTCGTATGATCTGGAGATGGTAGGTACATAGTAGACTTGGCCTGGCTAACCCGCTTAATAGGTAGGCCTAGGTACAGTAACCTACCAAAAGTCTCTCCCCCCCCCAACCTCAACCACCACAATAACCCTCCAAGGGGGTGGAGACTTTTGGTAGGTTACTGTACCTACTCCACCCCTGTGGCAATTACAAGGAGAGTAGAGCACAGCAGAGCACGTTGTTGGCAAGCTCGACATATCACACACTTAGCCTCTGCCTCTGCTGTTCCTTCAGCACGTGCGTTCTCGATGTTCACGAGAAGTCGAATTCGGCCAATCTCGTTTTCGGCTGCGCATGCTACTATGATACCGCGTACACCTTACCTTGTTGAGCTCTATCACCTTGCAGCCTGGCGTCATGGGGCCTGGGCCTCAGTCTATTCCAAGTGGGTATCAATCAATACATCTAGCGCCATCGCCCTACCTACCTACCAGGTAGGTATAGTAACCTACGAGCTCTTTCGGGCTTTGGCTTAACGTTAGTTGTACTTTGAAACTTGACACCTGAACTCGGCGAGGTCTCCGGTCTTGTTGCCTCTTCCCTGTCGCATCTGGAGACAGCAAACGACGCCCGTGGGCATTTCCTTGACCTTGAGGTCCTTTGCCGAGGGCCGTGTCGTCAGGTTCTGCTTTCCTTGCGCAGCTCTTCCTCTCATTTTCCCGGTATCGTATCTTCGCCCTGAAGGTTCCTTGTACTCTCTGGGGAATCCTTACACGTCCCTCCTCCCCCTCCCCCATTGCTAGATCGGCCAACTATCTTTCACTTCCAGGACGGCAACGGTTCCCGGCTTGAGCTGTTACTGATCTTCTTGTATGTGTGTATACATGTTCTTTTCGAAAGGGAAGCGCAAACTATTCTTGTACTCGGCATCGTTTCGAATAGCTACATGGTTCCTTTCTTCCTCACCTTGACTACCTAGACTTGCAATATCGGCAAGGAAGTGCACTTTTGGCAGCCATTGCTACTTGAAAGAGGATCACTCAGCTCGCAGATCGATATCTATACGACACTTCGTTTCGAGGGCTATCTCTCAGCCCAACGCTCATACCTGTATGACGAGCCTGGCCGGCGAATGTACAGGCAGGAAATCGCCTCGTCATCGATTTTAACCCTATCGATTTTTGCTTGATTGCTATATATATGCCATATAGCCTAGGGTTCCTGGTGTATTGAGCCGAGGAGGCTCGAGCACGCACAGCCATCAGTCGAAGGAGACGCTGTGAAGCCGAAGCATGAACACGGCTACTCTTTGACGTTTGGGTTTTGACGCGGCCCTTCCTGCCAGCCTTGACGTATTCGACTCATCTCAAAGACGAGGTCTTGAAGATTCGAAGACTGAGCTAAGGTTCGGTTCGACGTTCTAGAAGCCGAGGCGAGTACGTGCTACTTTTCCCATCCCCATCTACACAGCCTCTAGCGCGGTAATTGGCGGCTCTTAAAATCATGCTATACGCGTGGGGATTCGGTTCCCGAGTGAGGCGAGCATGATCGATGGCAAATGACGAAGGCTGATTCGGAAGGAGATTCTAGATGCGAGACGACTGCTCACACTTGCAATTTCAGTTGGTTGCTGTCACTCGTCACGAACCTGGCAAGCAGAGAACATTTCAAACGCATCACACCCCCCCTAGACTTCTTGTAGCGCGACTCGATGTCACAAATGGTGGGGTTTCAGTTCTTCTAATTAATGCAAGGACGTTCATCGTCACTCTCTTGCATAGAGGAATCGCCCCACTACTAACAGGGGTCAGCCATTGTGGACCTTGTATTAGATTGATCAAAAGGGACATCACCGTCCTGCAGTCGCGAGCGTGGCTGCTCACTCTGTGGTTGAGGCCATACGCGACGACACCTCTCAGCCAGTATTCCCGATAGCGTCGCGAATACCCATCATGGCTGTCTGGGAAACAGAGGACGAGTTGGGCGGCCCTGCCGACGAATCGCTACCAACTCTATCCGACACCCCGCATAGGACACCATCACGAACGTCGCGGGCATCGCGGACGTCGCGAGCCTCGAAAAGGTCCCGCCGCTCGCTCACGCCAGACATCGCGGTGACATCGTCTCCTCCGCCAATGCCACCAGCAGAGAAATCGGAGAAAAACTCTAAGCGCTCATCGAGGGATATCGCAGCCGATGAGAACATCAGCCCTCTAGATCCCCGCCGTTTCACACCCACCCTCCACGCAAATCTCGTCTCCGAGATTCTGGCCCTCCGGAGAGAACAGGACGACAAACTGAAGATCATTGAAAATCTCGAAACCACATTACACGAGAGTCAAGAGGAACAGGAGTCCCTACAAGCAAATCTGTCGAGCACAGCAAAAGAGAACAGGTCCATCAAGCGACAATTGGCCTTACTTGAAGGGGGAACCTCGTCGGCGTTCAGCGAGTTGGCGCGCGAACGTGATGAAGCGGTCGAAGCGGTAACCGAAACCAAGAAGAGACTCGAGGCGACGCAGAAGAAGGCCAGGACGCAGGAGGAAGACTCGCAGAGAGTCCATGACCTCTGGGCAAAAGAAAAAGACGACTGGGAGGAAGCGAAGCGCAAGTATGACCGGAAACTGCACGTTGCGGAAAGCCGACTGAAGGTTGTGCTGGAAGAGCTTGCCCATTTGCATGAAGCACAGGTAAATGGGGCTCGCCAGGGCCCCGATACCGAGGCCGAAGATAGCGGGAAAGAGAATGACGGAAATAGCGTAAGGTCAATGAGTTTGACGAACAGCGTCCGATATTCTACTCTCAGTGGGCCTGGCATCGGGAAGGTCAACGGCCACAGCCTCGCGGATGAACTGAACTTTGACGATGATAGTGACTACCAGACGGATCCAGACGTCCGACAGAGCATAATGTCCACCCCTAAACATATGCGAAACCAAAGCCGGGAGAGTGTGATGTCAAGGTCTCATTGGCGCCATCGGAGCAACGACAGCCAGATGCGCCCTGGAAGCGTTGCGCGGGGGAGGCTGTACATGAACCAGACCGTTCTTGACAGGCTCGAAGGAGGCATTCGCGAGGATGACGAACATACAGTGGCGCCTGAAAAGGCCCAGTACACGGACACAGGCGTCCAGTTTTCACCACCGCCGTCCCCCAAAGCGTCCCCAGCGAAACCGGCTACCCCGGAGCCCGTCAAGAGGGGAAAGTCGATGGACTTGGAAAGCCCGTCATCTCGAACTGAAGGTGAGATCGAAGCAAACCAGAGTCGTAAGAGGGTGCATATCACCAAGCCAGTGCCGCTGGAGACCCCACAGCCTATAAAACCGATGGTGTCAACAGCAGCCCAGACGCTGGAGGAGTGGCCGGCTGAGGTTACGCCACCTCCGTCTCCAGTAATTGAAGAGAAACCGGCCGTGGAGATGAAGTCGATGTCTACACAAACGGACACCCCGCCGGCGGAACGGACCAAGGCCTCGTTGCCGATTCCGATCCCGAGCATCAGCGTCATTCCGCCAACTAGCAGGCCGGCCACCCCGCAGGAGCATCGCCTGCCTCAGCATAGCAAAGATTTCGGGTGCCAGGTTTCGATCCTTCAGGAGAAGCCTATGGAATCAATCGCAGTCCAGACGGATGAGATCCGGATTGACAAAAGACTCGACAAATTACCGCCACACCTCCACCCGTCGGCCATATCCTCCCGACCAACGTCACCAACTAGTGTGGCCGCCAGTCTAACCGTGGTTGAGGATAGTTTCACTCCCCTGCCAAGACAGCCCCCAGCACGAAGCCCACGCCGTCTATCAGGCAAACCAAGCTTCTCGAATGAGCTATCATCCTCGCCTCCGATGTCACCGTTCATGAATGGCTTGGAGACGCAAGACACATATCCTGGCAACAACGATAATGGTCCATTGTCGGCTGATAAGGCACCGATCAGACGACCGCCTCGTATTAGCAGCTTGTTCGCTGGTTTTGATGCTGCCAGCTCGGACGAGGTGGACGAGTTCGACGGCGACCAGAGTGACTCGGAATACCGCACGGCTCTTGCACCAAGGCCGAAGACTGGTGATTCCAAACGCAGCAAACGAGGGTCCATCCCTACCACTACCAGCTTCAGCTCACCGGAGCAAATCCTGCCGAACAGGCAATCGAGGAGCATGATGAAGAAGCTTGGTGGATCGGAAATATACAGCAGCTTCAACCTCGCGGAGGCCCGTGATAACCCAAACCCATATCCAAAACCATCTGCAAAGTATGCTCCCAAGCCCCTAACTTTCGGCACGGGCACCCGAGCAAGCGTGATGCGGAAGTCGGCCATGATACAGAGTGGTATAGCCACACATCAGGGGCGGCCACGAAGCCCCAGCTTACCTGATTCGCGGGATCCCCCGTTCCCCATTCCCGCAAGGGCGAGTTCGAGGCAGCCGCTGAAGAGTACCAGCGCTCCGACAAGTGAAGGCCAACGAAGCCCCACGATGGATACCAGCGAGGTCCGGCATGGCCGAAATATCCGAGACAGTATGTATAGGAATAACAGCATACGGAAAGTCCGTTCTGCTGCGGCCATACCCCGAGGTCAAAGGACTAGGAGACGCGGAAGCCGCTCACCGCCACCAGTCCCTATGACGCCTTCGGAAGAGGCCCCCGAGAGCCCAGGCCTCCCACCCCTACCAAGCAACGATATCACCGCTCCCCGGAACTACGGTGGGTCTCGAAATCGCGGCCACAAACGACAGCCTTCGTCGAACACTGCCTACACCGAAAACACAAACCCAGGCTCCGGTGACAACTCTCAGCAAGCAACTGGCGTAGTAGATGCCATTGCCCAGACTATGGTGGGAGACTGGATGTTCAAGTATGTCAGGAGACGTAAGTCTTTTGGCATGGACGGTTCGAACCGTCCGGACGACAATGGCAATGACCGCCATAAACGATGGGTGTGGCTCGCGCCTTACGAGCGTTCGATTCTGTGGAGCAGTAAGCAGCCTGCGTCAGGAAATGCCCTGCTGGGCAAATCCGGCCGCAAGCGTGAGTAACCCCCATGACCTATCGCGAATGAGAGCATATGACTGACCCCTTGCAGTGACAATCCAATCTGTGCTCGACGTCAAAGATGACAATCCTACACCAAAAGGTGTCACTGAGATCTTCAATCGCTCTATTCTCATCTTAACACCCCAGAGAGCATTGAAGTTTACTGCCGTATCGTCTGAAAAGCATTACCTGTGGCTGACAGCGTTGGCGTTCCTCGCCCATTCACAACAGTCTGTCCCAGAGGTCATGTCTACCGCAGCTGCGCCGACAATCGGCCACCACGCAGCTCCACCGGCCGAGGCGCCTCGGATCAAGGCGAAGAGGTCTGGTATCCGTGACTCGATCAGACTGACCAAGGGAAGGAACCCCGCTTTGGCGCATCATGAACCAGAGCTTGACACTACCCACGAGGAGCCACGCACATCTATATCGGACTCTTTCCCTTCGATACCAACTCACCAGCGCGAACCCTCACAAGACGCGGCGGAACCGCCTTTCATACCGCGATTCCACGACCGGCCTCAAGACCGAGCGCACGACCGCGCCGGCCAGGTCGTCCTCCACGGCCGCAAACGGAGCAACACCGGCGGGCACGTGCCCCCTCCTCTCTCATTCCGAGGCTTCGCGGGGCCCAGCAGCGCCTCGTACCACACGGCGACCAACAGCACGGCGGGCGCCAGCATCGGGACCGCGGGCTCGTCCGACATATACGGGCCGTCGCAGGCGTCGAGCAACGTGACGTGGGGCATGAGCACGGCGGGCTCGCAGTCGCAGCGGACGTCGGAGGCGTCGTCGCGGCCGCCGCAGGGCAGCAGCAACTTCTTCGAGGCGATCGGCACGGTGCGCATGGAGGCGTTCATCAGCCCGCTGACGTTCCCGCGCTTCGAGGAGCACCCGGACGAGCAGGACGAGTGGCGGTACAAGGCGCGGGCGCGGCGCCGTAGCAAGGAGCAGCGCCGGAACAGCCGCAGCACGCGCCGCCGCAGCCGCAGCCGCAACCGCCGGCGGGACAGCTTCAGCACCCGCGGCACCGACTCGTACTACGCCGGCAGCAGCCGCGCCGGGGGCGAGGAGGACTACTTCCGGGACGATCCCTTCAGGGGGTTTTGAGAACAGAACAAAACAAAACAAAACAAAACAATGCCCGTCCATTCATCGGTTTCGGTAGAAAACGAAACTTGCCAAGGTACCAAGGTACTACTACTTACCTCGTCTGAAAATATTTTGTTAGTGTTGGTGTGTATGCGTGGAGAAAAGAGAGATACCCCCTAAAAATGCGTTCGCGCCCTTCGAGCAAGCAGGCAGGCAAGCAGGCAGGCAAGTCGAGGCCAACGCGTCTATGATGCGGCGTCTGGCTGGCGGAGTTTTCGGTGTCCCTTCACACTTCCTTTTTCTTCCTTTCTTCTCTTTTACCCCAGAAATCCCATTTACAGTGTTATCATGTACTATACGATATGAGCTGGAGGAGGGAAGGGCTGCCTTTCCGCCCCCTGACGTGGAGCATATACTTTTTGCTTGTTTGCTTGCTCCCCTGAGAAGAAGAAATTTCCTTGTTGTAGTTATATACCTCTAGGCACTTCGACCGTGCCTCGTCGCTTTCTACAAGACGATCCTGTATCATAGTTATTTCTCGGGTTTCCTCTGTTAGGTTCTTCATGCTTAGTTTGGGTTTGAGCCGGAAAGTTGGGCCCCTGTGGTTTAGTCGAAAAAGGCAGGTGTATGGACTAGGCTGGATAAGTACTTGGTTTGGTCTGGTCTTGAGGGAAGAGGGCGGTTGGATAGCCGATGTCAGCCAGGCACGGCATGGCAGACAGGCAGGAAGGCAGGCGAAATATGAAGTCAAAGGGGGTACTGGAATTGGTCCCAGGATCGTTGTGGGGTTAAACGGTTATTAGTCTAAGGTCAAACAGGACTTCAGTGTATAGGTATTCTCTATTTTCAATTCATTGAAGAATCTACTCCAGCTGGAGGGGTTGGAAACTTGAGGTTTGATGTGGCAAATGCTTGACTTCGAGTGAGGAAAACTATGTGATGTGTTGTGTCGGCGCGGTGAGACTACAAAGCTTGGTAACTAATATAATCGGGGGTTCCACCGAGCCAGGGCCATCTCGCGAATTCAATTACTGAAGCGCGCCGCTTATCAAATCAGGCTGAGACCCCTCCAAACGCAAGCTTGCGCAGTGGCAAGGCTCCTAACTTGTGCCTAAGCTTCAACTCTCCATCCCTCATACAGTCAGTGCCTTGCGTCTTACCTCACCAGATATATCTTCATACCTCCCAACCCGCGTGCATTTGGTGGCTTCTGCCCTTTAATTTCACAGTTATCATCGGCATCACCCCCCACTCACGAACTCTACCGTCGGAGCCACTGCGCTTCTTTCCGCCGATCGGCTAGCCTCTTAATTGTCGTTATCGGCGCCCACCCAACTCACTTCCCAAGCCGGGTCTTGCTCTCCCCCGCCCCATCACAACCGCCAAGATGATGAAAATATGGTCTATGGTGAGCCGAAGTAGTTGTCGCGCAGATGGCTGGCACGCGTAATTATTAACGGGCGTTTCTATTACAGAAAAAGGAGCAGCAGAAGGCGGATAATGCTGACAGCGCGGCCGGGAAGAAGAAGAAGGTGACAGCTGCTCAGCTGCGTGTACAGAAAGGTACGCAGGCAGACCTTGTTCGGCACATGCTCATGTCACGTCACAACTGTTTCGAGCGTATCAAGGTAGCTAACTAGCCATGGCCTGTCTGGCCTTCGCACCACCAACAGACCTTTCCGAGCTTTCCCTAGGGACGACGATGAAGACGGTGTTCCCCGACCCCGACGACATCCTCAACTTCGTGCTCGAGATCCTGCCGGACGAGGGGGTGTACCACGGGGGCAAGTTCACGTTCACGTTCGCCATGAACCAGAACTACCCGCACGAGCCGCCCAAGGTGCGGTGCCAGCAGAAGATCTACCACCCGAACATCGACCTCGAGGGCAAGGTGTGCCTCAACATCCTGCGCGAGGACTGGAAGCCCGTGCTCAACCTCAACGCCGTCATCGTCGGCCTGCAGTTCCTCTTCCTCGAGCCCAACGCCTCGGACCCGCTCAACCGCGAGGCCGCCGACGACCTGCGCGCCAGCCGCGAGGCCTTCCGCCGCAACGTCCGCGCCGCCATGGGCGGCGGCTCCGTCCGCGGCACCGCGTACGAGCGCGTGCTGTTCAACAAGAACTAGGAGGCTTGGAAGAACAAGTAAATCACGCTTTGTACGACTTGAAGAACGGCTTCTTCCCGCTACCTACGCATTTACTACATGCATACCTGAAAATTGGGAGGAAACAATACTGGCAGGGTCGATCGGCCTTTGCCAGTTTTTTTAAGCCCCCCTCCTCGGGAAGTATTAGATTCCTGGACGTTGTCATGAGACAAGATTCAATGGACGGATGGATGAATGGATGGACAGACAGACAGACAGGCAGGCGAACGGATGAATGATGGGATATATCATCGCGAAGGCTACCTTAGGCATGCAATGCATAGCAAGGCGTTCTCTTTTTGAAGGGCGAAACATGCTTCTTTTAGAACTATAAGAAGGATGGATTACGAGTCAAGATAGGAGGGAGGGAGAGAGAAATTATATGCTCCATAATGATGCTGCGTGGTACTTCTTTCGACAACAGAAGTAGATATAGTCGATGGACTACACACACAGCACACAACACACCAATACCACCACATATTTGCGCAATGCATATAATAGGTGCGGATGGGGATGGCGTCGATAGACTGACTGACTGACTGCATACACACGATTCCTGCACACGGACTCCCTGAGTTGCATATTTTGTGTTGGGGAATGAACCACACGGTTTGTGAACCCCCCGCGGTTTCGCTCCACGGTGAGTCTGCATGGAGTTGCTATCTTGCGATATCGTCGTTATGCCTATCGATGCAACCTAACGTGTTGCAACTGTTTGATGAGGCCATCCTGCTATAGGACTGAAAGTACTCCCAAATAGCAGTGGTGTATGATAGTATGTATGCAGGTTGGAACGAAAGACACGGTGAATACATCTGTACATTTGTGAGAACGTATATACAGATCTGTACCATGAATATGCTGTTGAATAGGTTCCGAGTTGGAGTTGCAACCTAGACGCCATGATCCATCTCCTGTACGCGACAACATCAAAAGTACTTCTACATCATACTACCCCTCATGATAGGCTTGCCCATGGCTGTTTCGTGGACGTCGAAATGTAGCTGTACCTCGCCGACTGCATATCGAATGCGCCGCCAATTTGGCCTAGCCCAGCATCTTCCCCCACATCGGCCGTTGCGCAGGTGGTGGGTTGGTTCGATTCACCGCCGAAGTCGGGTGCGCTGCTAGCACTCCAAAGTACCTGAGGCCGGGGGGATAAGAAAATAAAAAATTTCTGACTGTGAGTGCCAAAGCTGTATTATACATAATACAGATACCAATTGCACCCTTCCCTCACCGTCTCCTCCCCTCATCTCTGCCCCAACCATCTTGACAATGGCCTCCAGAGGGTTTTCCAAGGCTCTTCGCAGCCAATTGGCCCGTCGCGTGGCCGCGCCCGCCGTCCAGAGACGATCCTTCGTCGCCGCCTCCAAGCTCGTCAGAGCTACCGCCACCGCTCGCCCTGCGCTGGCCGGTGCTGTGCACCAGCAGGTCCGTGGGGTCAAGACCATCGACTTCGCTGGCACCCCCGAGGAGGTCTACGGTAAGCTTAATTATGGATTTGATAAGCTCATAAGTAGTGTTCGCCGACTGACGAGCATTATACAGAGCGTGCCGACTGGCCCAAGGAGAAGCTCCTGGTACGTCTATGCATACCCCGTCCATACATACCTCTATGCGGCCATGCAAAGCTTGGCTCGGGACGGATCCTCTAGTCCTATGCGGTAGGTAGCATTGACTGACATGTGCGCAGAACTACTTCAAGAACGACACCCTCGCCCTCATTGGCTACGGCTCGCAAGGCCACGGCCAGGGTCTTAACCTCCGTGACAACGGCCTGAACGTCATCATCGGTGTCCGAAAGAACGGCCAGTCGTGGAAGGACGCCCAACAAGATGGCTGGGTCCCGGGCAAGAACCTCTTCGAGGTCGACGAGGCCATCTCCAAGGGTACCGTCATCATGAACCTCCTCAGTGACGCTGCCCAGAGCGAGACGTGGCCCGCCATCAAGCCCCAGCTGACCAAGGGCAAGGTGAGTCGAGATGAGTCACCTACATATGTGGGCGCCGAAAGTTGACCATTAGCGGCAGACCCTGTACTTCTCTCACGGCTTCTCCCCCGTCTTCAAGGATGTCACCAACGTCGACGTCCCCAAGGACATCGACGTCATCCTCGTCGCCCCCAAGGGCTCTGGCCGAACCGTCCGATCGCTCTTCCGCGAGGGCCGTGGCATCAACTCCTCGTACGCCGTCTACCAGGACGTCACCGGCAAGGCCGAGGAGAAGGCGCAGGCTCTCGGTGTCGCCGTCGGCAGCGGATACCTCTACAAGACCACCTTCGAGAAGGAGGTCTACTCCGACCTGTACGGTGAGCGTGGCTGCCTGATGGGCGGTATCCACGGCATGTTCCTGGCCCAGTACGAGGTCCTCCGGGAGCGCGGCCACAGCCCCAGCGAGGCCTTCAACGAGACCGTCGAGGAGGCCACCCAGAGCCTGTACCCCCTGATCGGCGCCAACGGCATGGACTGGATGTACGAGGCCTGCTCCACCACCGCCCGCCGGGGCGCCATCGACTGGACCCCCAAGTTCAAGGACGCCCTGAAGCCCGTCTTCAACAACCTCTACGACTCGGTCCGGGACGGCACCGAGACGAAGCGGTCGCTCGAGTACAACAGCCAGAAGGACTACCGGCAGAAGTTCGAGGCCGAGATGGAGGAGATCCGCAACATGGAGATCTGGAAGGCCGGCAAGGCTGTCAGGTAAGAGGATACATACTGTTCCCCAAGGTAATGACTATTGTAGATGATAAACTGACCAAGTCGATCTATACAGGTCTCTGCGACCCGAGAACCAAAAATAAATGGATTTGGCGTTACAATATCGGGATGGTAAACTGTGAACGGCTTAGGGGATATTCCCCGGGAAAGAAAAGGAGGGGGGAAACAAAAAAGAATTGTATTTATATTCGGGATTCCCCTTTTTTCCGTTTCCCAACTTCGCAATGTCGATCGCAGGAGGGGATATGAATCAGAAGGCTGTTCTGGGTTGATAATTTAACGACTTCCAATACGCCCTTTGCTCTTTCATAGTTGCGTGCTCTATCTCCGCTATCGGACAACCAGGTGGGTTTCCCGATTCTTCGCCTCGTGCCGACACATGGATAGATATACCACGTACCATCATCACCTTTCTAATTTCCCGTCGCATCGCAGCCCATCGTCAGCCTGAGCGGTGTCTTATAAGGTAAGGCTGGTCATCATCAGGTGGCCTTTGTAAACTCGAGCTAAAATCATTTTTTTAATCCCGTCCTTTTTTTTTTTTTTAGGAAGGGGAAGGGGAAGGGGAAGGGGAAGGGGGAGGAGGATCGGGAAGACGGCCTGCGGCGAGGCCGACCATCCGCCTCTGGTTCAAGTGCGAGAACCTCCAGCGCGCCGGCGCCTTCAAGGTCCGCGGCGCCTTCCACGCCCTGGGCAGGCTGGTCCGGGACCCGGCGTGGGTCGCGGAGGGGGGCAGGGAGAGGGGGGTTGTTACGCATAGTTCTGGTGAGTGTTCCTTTTTCCTCTCTTTTCTCTTTTTCTTCTTTTTCCTTGCTTGGTTTGTCTTGGGCTTTGGGTTGAGATTGTCGGCGGGGAAGTTGGAAGGTTATCAGGAGTAGGGGAACATGGGGGAAGGAGAAGGTGAGGTCGCGTTGCGCGGGTTAAGAGGCGGGTTCAGGGGGTGAAGGACGTTCATCATCCACCTCTATTTACGAAGCCACCATCAACACATTAAATCCCTAATATACACTCCATTATCTACCTACATATATCACACAAAATCCCCAACCAACTAATTAACCAACCCCCCTATCGTCCAGGCAACCACGCGCAAGCCCTCGCGCTCGCGGCGCGCGAGCACGGCGTGCCGGCGCACATCGTGATGCCGGCGATCTCGGCCCCGCCCAAAATCGCCGCGACGCGGGGCTACGGCGCGCGCGTCGTCTTCAGCGGCAGCACCAGCGCCGAGCGCGAGGCCGTCACGGCGCGCGTCGCGCGGGACACCGGCGCCCGCCTCGTGCCCCCCTACGACCACCTGGACATCGTGCTCGGCCAGGGCACCCTCGGGCTCGAGCTCCAGGAGGACGTCGCTGCCGCGCAGATGGAAGCGGCAGGGGCGGAGAGTGAGAATGACAAGGGAAAGAAGAAGCCCAAGGGCCTCGACGCCATCATCGCCCCCTGCGGCGGCGGCGGCATGCTCTCGGGCGTGGCGCTGTCGTGCGAGGGGACGGGGATCCGGGTGTACGGGGCCGAGCCCTCGTTCCAGGGCGCCGACGACGCGGGGCGGGGGTACGCGTCCGGCCGACGGGTCGAGGCCGTGTCGAGCCTGACCATCGCCGACGGCCTGCGCACGCCGGTGGGCCGGGTGCCGTGGTCGGTCATCTACGAGCGGCGGCTCGTCGCGGGCTTCTACGGCGTCGCCGAGGACCAGATCCGCGCCGCGCTGCGCCTCGTCTGGGAGCGCGCCAAGCTCGTCGTCGAGCCCTCGGCCGCCGTGCCCCTCGCCGTCGCCCTCTACAGCGAGGACTTCCGCGCCCTGGTCGAGCGGGAGGCCGGCGGGGAGGGGTGGGATGTCGGGATCGTGCTTAGCGGGGGGAATGTCGACTTGGATGACCTGGGGAAGCTGTTTGCTTCGTCTTCTCCTGAGAAGGAGCAGGCATCATGAGATGGGGAGGTGTTCTGCCGGTGGATTATAGCACTTGATATGGTCATGGCGGGTGATATTCTTTTATTCATTTTGTTGATTCAAGGTCTAAACAGCCAGCCAGTCTATTGTGTACACCTTTCAGTACTACAATGCCTTGTGCAAAGTACCATGCTATTCCAGGATATCATATCGACGTAAATCATAAATCCAGAACTCGTCATCCAATCAACGTATCTCGTCACTGTACTTAAGATAACATTTTGATAAACGTAAAAAAACGAAAAGCCCATCCATCTATTCATCACAGATTCAGCGCCTTATCCATCTGCGCGCGCCACCTCTGGCTGTTCCTCCTCAGCAGCCAGATGGAGGCGTTGCCGCTGAGCCAGCAGACGAGGCCGAGCATGGTGAAGAGCCAGCCGTTGCCCATGGCGTCGATGAGGGGCTGGCTCACGACGCCGCCGGTGCAGCTGAAGATGTTGCGGACGAAGTTGTTGAGCGCGACGCCGCTGCTGCTGCGGCGCGGCATGAACTCGGTCAGCATCGTCGTCGCCGCGCTGAACACGAGCATGCTGCCGACGCCGAAGAAGAGGTTGGCCACGGCGGGGACCGCCCACGGCGCCCCGCGCTGCGCCGCCCACCCGTACCACACCAGCGCCCCCGGGTACAGCGTCGCCGAGATCCACGCGTTCTCGCGCATGCGGTCCTCGGGCAGGTAGACGAGGCGGCCCCGGGCGTCGCGCCGCCCCGCCCGCTCCGCCGCCCGCACCATGATGCGGTCGATCCACCGCCCGCCCAGCAGCGACGCGGCGAAGTACCCCAGCGAGCTGGGGATGTACAGCAGGCCGATGATGAGCGATGGGAACCCGTACGGCGGCCGCGCGAACACCGACTGCACCGAGATGTTGAGCACGTACAGCGTCCCGAACGTGATGGCCGCGTAGTACACCGTCAGCGCCACCGCCGGGAACCGCAGGTACGTGATCACCTCGAGCGGGTCGATGAAGCACCGCTTGAGCCACGCGGCCGCCTTCTTGGTGTGCACCTGCACGGAGCGCGCGGTCGAGACGCGCGAGAGGTCTTCGGCCGGCGGGTGCGACGGCGCTGCCGCTGTCGGCGTATGCTTTGCCAGGGTCTCCGGCACGCAGAACAGGACGAGCACGACGATGACGGCGCCGTACGCGGTGAGGAACCACACGGTGGAGCGCCAGCCGAAGCCCTCGGTCAGGGCGCCGCCGATGATGGGGGCGAGCAGGGGCCCCATGAGCGGGCCGAGGTAGAAGAAGCCCATGGCGCGGCCGCGGTCCCGGGGCACCCAGATGTCGGCGACGGTGCCGGCGCCGACGGCCTGCACGGAGGCGGCGGCGCCCCCGGACAGGATGCGGAAGACGATCAGCATGCTGACGTTGACGCTGAGGCCGCTGAGCAGGGAGAAGACGACGTTGAGGAAGAAGGACGAGAGGTAGATGTTGCGCCGGCCCAGCGTCTCGGAGAACGAGGACCACCAGAGCGGGAAGATGGACATCGCCAGCATGTACAGCGCCACCGTCAGGTTAACGATGGTCGACGAGGCGCCGAGGTCCTCGGCCATCTGGGGGAGGGCGGGGTAGAAGATGGCGGAGCCCATGGGCGCGGCGCAGGCGGCCAGTGCTATGGACGCCGTTATGCACCACTTCACCTTGTCTGGGTAGTCGTACGGGCGCTCGACCTCCGGTATCAGTGTTAGTTGCGCGAGGAAGCCCCGCCGCTCCCGCCTCGACACGACGCACTGCGTCTTAGACCGAGCGGAGGCTGCCTGCGACCTAGCTCGCTCTGCCGGCGTGGTCGACTCGACATCTTCGTTGGCGGGGAGACCCTCGGTGGTTATGAGGTGCTCGGGAGCCGTGCCCTCTTCAAGGGGCTTCTCATCGGCACCGCGAGTGCTGGTGGGGACTGACTCAGAAACATCTCTGCCGTCTTTTGGGCGGCCTTCACGAACCTCGCTGTCTTCCTCGGTCTTTTCATCCGACTTCCCCAGTCCGGTGAGCAGATTCAACTGGTGTCCCATCTCCGCGAGAATAGACCCACGGCGTAGAGCATCCGCGCGTATGAGGTCCTAAACACCAATGGCCACACCGCCCACATAGAACGGCAATTCAGGACGGCAGTTCGTGGGGTTGATGATGATACATGGGGGTAAGTAAAAGCTTTTGCCAAGGAACGTCTCAACGGCGAGGATTACTGGGCTTGAACTTGAAAGAAAGTTGGCCAAGAAAATAGAGCACTGGGGAAACTCCCCCTCCAGTACAGGCACAGGCGTTTTATGGCATAGATGGTGAACACCGGCTACAGACTACCTACGCAGCTAGCTGGCTGGCTAGGAACGTATATACTACGTAGTAGTAGTAAAAGTGGGTTCCGGGTGGGAATAAGACGATGATGCCTCATGGAATAGTGGATTTTGAAGAGTTACGGCTACCTACCAACCGAGGGATACTTATTACAGTTCATCCTGGGTGGAGAACGAATACCACGGGGAGTAAGTGAATCTACATAGAACTGTAGAATTGTGTTAGCGGGGCCCAGTCATGTCTAGGGAGATAGGCAGACGTCGGAATGCCGAAAAGACCGAAATGGGGAAGTCAGTTCAGTGAACGTATATCGGCTGGCTGTTCCGAAGGCGGATTCGAACCGAACAACGCGTCGTTCAGGACATTGCCAATCTTCAAGATAGCCGTGGATTAACCTGGCGACCTTGGATATACCTATGCGGATGCAGATGCAGGGCAGTATCTGAACGGTGCCACCCAATCTTCCACGAATGATTGGATACCGTTGACCTACCTAGACACTGGGGGGAGTGTATGACAATAATATCCACGACGGTCTGATTCGAGGCCCCAGGTCTCCATGCTGTACGGCGTCGTACAATATGCACAATATTGCGACAGGTAACCCAGTTATGGCGCGCAAGCGAACTCGGGAAAATATAACGATAACATCGGTGATATGGGATACACTCAATCTCCCGCAGACGTCGGTTATACGTGTGGCTACTGGCCAATAAGGACTGGAAGCACATGGTATTGAACCGACTTCTTTCAGTACCTTGGACTACTTAGCGCGGCCACGCCCTTCCTGGGAGACTAATGACAGCCGACTTGTCGTTTGAAAGTTACTTCGATCTGAAGAAACATGGCAATGGAGTTGAGGTGCGCACATCGAGGTCTCGAAATACAATCAGTACTATATGTCCGGGTAGTGCGTCTGAATGAGTGGGGGAGAGTCAAGTCGACGCTCTGGGGCAAATAGACAGGGCAGGATTAGATGGGGGTTAGCGGCGGATAGTGGACTCCGGACTCGCTCGCGGATCCAAGTGTCCAAGAGTTCAAGGGCCTAACGCAAGGGCGATATACCATATCGAATCGGTATAATCTGCACTTCGAAAATGTGACAGGCCCGGATGATGCAAAGAGAAGAAGATGCTGACGATGTCGGACAAGATAATGATGACGATACGATCTTGTACATCGTCTGAAGTTCATGTCACGTTGCTCAATCAATTGTAAGATCGGGCGTAACTCATATGTAGGTTAGGTATCCTGTAGACAGATGGGCGTGAGGCGTGTGTAAGTTGCGAAAGTCGGAGAGAATTTTCAGTCCAAAGCCTCCAGGGTTGACAACTATTATTATTTATTATTAGCTGGAACTCCTGCTGTGCTGTGGCTAGTGCAGTGCCGCCGCCTGAGCCTTCCGAGATTTTACCTCCTTAGACGGCGCTACAGATTACCACGTCGTGACTTGCATGTATACCAGGTACCTTCTTATCGACATCAGAGGACTTTACCATCCCATCTCCGACGAACATACATAGTTGTAGCCTATAATAGGCACGAGTCGCCCGGATTTCGCCATCCAACATGTCCCTGACCACTGGATCCCCTTTAGAAGCCGCAAAGGCGGCCAAAGATGCATCTCACGTGCTGGCTACGCTACCCGCCTCGGCGAGAAATGATGCCCTAACCGCCGTCCATGCCGGCCTTACGGCGGCCAAAGACGACATCCTGGCCGCCAACGCCCGCGACCTCCAACTCGCCCGCGTGGCTGCCGAGGGCGGCCAATTGAGCCAGAGCCTGGTTTCCCGGCTCGACCTCGGGAAAAAGGGAAAGTGGGAGGATATGCTGAAGGGCATATTAGACGTCCGCGATCTCGACGATCCCGGTAGGTCAGGCCTATTATCCGATGCAGTCAGCTTAAATAACGTGGGTTTTTACTGACGCAAATCACCTGTAAGTTGGAAAGGTGACCTTAAGAACAAAGCTCGATGATGGGCTGGAGTTGACAAGGGTCACCTGTCCGATTGGCGTTCTGCTGATCATCTTCGAGGCCCGGCCCGAGGTCATTGCGAACATTGCCTCCCTGGCAGTAAAGTCGGGCAATGCAGCCATCTTGAAAGGTAGACCCCAATGTCTTGAACATAGCTTTCTATGATTTCTCATCGGCATTCTAGGCGGCAAGGAGTCCACCGATTCATTCGTCGCCATCTCCAAGGTTATCTCCGCAGCCCTCGAGAAGACCCAGGTCCCCAACGGTGCCATTCAGTTGGTCACCACCAGGGATGTGATTCCCCAGCTGTTGGATCTAGATCGCTATATCGATCTCGTCATCCCGCGTGGGTCCAATGAGCTGGTCCGCTACATCAAATCCTCCACCAAGATCCCAGTCCTGGGCCACGCCGATGGCTTATGCTCCGTGTTCCTCGAGCAGTCGGCGGACCCCAAGATGGCGGCTGATGTCATCGTCGATTCCAAGACCAGCTACCCGGCTGCGTGCAATAGTTTAGAGACCTTACTAGTCCAGGAATCTGCGTTAGAGGCTCTTCTCCCCACAGCGGCCGAGGCTCTGATAGCGAAAGGGGCCGCCCTCCGCTGCGACGCCAAGTCCAAGGCGGCGCTGAGCAGCAAGTTATCGTCCGATTCTTCATCAAAGCTGCAAGACGCCCAAGACGCGGATTACGACACCGAATTCCTCAGCCTGACGCTGGCGGTGAAGACGGTATCCGACATTGGCGAGGCTATTGCTCACATCAACGCCCACGGGTCCAAGCACACGGACGCGATTCTGACCTCTTCGCCGGAGCTCGCCGAGCAGTTCATGTCTAGCGTGGATGCGGCCGGCGTCTACTGGAACGCCTCGACCCGCTTCGCCGACGGCATGCGGTACGGCTTCGGCACGGAGGTCGGGATCAGCACCAACAAGATCCATTCCCGCGGGCCCGTCGGCCTGGACGGCCTCATGATATACAAGTACAAGGTCCGGGGACAGGGTCAGGTCACTGCGTCGTACGGCGACGGCGAGGGGAAGAAGAGTTATAAGCACGAGAAGCTTCCTTTATAGGGCTTTATCACTGCCTATAGCGAAAAATATTTGCTGTACAAGTATCTAGCCCAAACGATACTCGGCTGTAGCCAGCCATCATGAGAAAGTTAGAGGCAGACGCCGTCTTTTTGACAAGTACAGGAATGCCTTCACTGCAATGAGGCTACCGATCTCCGTAATTTTCTCAGTATCGTAGATACCAAATGACAAGCCCCCTTGCATATGTTTGGAATAATGAAGTCCTGACGGATAGCAGCAACGGTTTAGCCTCACCGAACAATTTAGCAACGTATGAGCATCAGCCGTAATATAGCAACGGCCAACCCCCTGGTTTTCTCATAACGAGTAAGCTCGACCGAGGCGCCTCATGTGCTTACGATTCAGTGGGTTAACGCGGGAATTATGCAGGGACTTTCTCGCTCATTTCCATTTATTATAGTCGACGCCGTGTCTGAGAATGGCCAAGATGGAACGCCGTAAGCAAGCACCTATCGGTTCAAAGCGCATAGCAGCGGGTAGGTATGAGCGCCTGCTATTTGTTAAATTCAGGCTCACCCACACGCCACCGAGACTGGTCCATGTGAGTGAGCCGGAAAAGTGTACATAGCCAATGCCCAACCTCAGGCTTTGGGAAGGCGGGTCAATAGGATCCGACGCGCTGGGGAGTGCCATGTGTACGGGCATCATTGGGACGTGAATAGAGGGAATACGGCACAGGTAGGTCATAAGTACGTTCCCGCTGATCGTTCTTTCATGTCATAACTTTGGATCGATGTCGCGACCAAACTTCCGACAGGATCGATGTTAGATATATGCATTAGCCATCAACCCAATCACATACTTGCCGTACCTTGGCCGAGTCAAATCGGTATAAGTTAGTACATTGGCCAGAATTGAGTCGGTAGAGATTCGAAACCGATTAACCGTAATACGAACCGAAGGAAAACAATCCAGACGCATTAGTACCCAATCCAGGGCAATAGAGCCCTGCATATGGTATACGCTCCTGGCCAATACCTAGTGTTAGGTGTGCTTCGCAGGAAGTCGACTGCATTTATTAAATATGTAACAGGAATAGGTCAAGAGATAGTTACAGGATGTAACCCAAAGTAAGAGGTAGAGTATAGCCAGTCTTGGTGCATACGTTTTATTGGACAATTTATACACTGGCATATTCAGAGCTCATAGATGGCACCACTTGGCTATGCCACGTCCCTTTGCTCGAAAGTATGATAATGTCCACCTAGATACATATATTATAAGCCCTCCTTGGAACCAAATGGGTTCTCTACTTGATGGAATGATGGCAAAACTAAACACCACTGGATCTTATGATTCCGTAAAGCCAACTTATTCCTAGGTAGTAGGCTAGAGATACATCTTACTATAATCAGGCTTACAAGCATTGGGCTGAAGGCTGGTTGACACGGTTTCTTCCGACTCATACCTATAAGGAAGAACACGAATGGCATTCATAGGGTCAACGACAAATATGAGATGGTGACATACTCAGGTCTATAACATATTAGCATGGCGCGAAGGGACGGGTCGATATGCTAAGCATAACAAGTCCCGCAAAAGCCAATTCCCCCGACAATCTAGGTGAATATCTCCATCAACATGGAAACGGCATATCCAGCGCTTAAGCTTGTCATAGCCGTTCCGAGCAGACTTCGGATCTCAGCCTTGGCAGATTGACCACGTCTGATGTGTTCGATGAATCTGATCTTGCGTATGAAGCATGTCATTATTGAGACAACATAGTGAAAGAGTCCGTCTCGCAATTGGGCCTCGAGTCTATGCAGGACATACGAAAGACCCTCCCTCCTGCCAACCCATAATCAATTTGGGTATATGTAGATAATTCCAACATGTGTACCCGCAAGGGAGGGCTGGAGTTCTTCTCGATGTGTCGAAAATCTGCATGTGATCACTAGTCGAGTAGCAATGCATCGTTCAGGCACCGGACATTGGTGCATAAACGTCATAGCCCGCGATGAGGCGGCCATTCAAGTCCTGCTTGACATCTATTGGTTTAGGATATATGAGATGCCTACGTACGTAAGGCTGGTTGCTATTGTTTCGCGATGAAACATCATAACAGCCGAAACTCACTTGGAGCAGTTGAGCAGAATAGGTACGAAACGTTCAGTGCCGGTTGATCTTCTAAACGTAGCCAAGATTATTGCCATTGTTTCCTTATGTTGTGCCGTACGCTTATTTGCCGCCTCTGTTCCATATGCTCGTGCCCCCTTAGGTTCGTTGTCGTGGAAAATGAGGTAAATAACGTGAACCTGTTCTCCGTGGATATCCACAGATCCAATGATGATAACGATGATGACGATACCCCGGCGACTATTGGCCGTCTTGTTCAGGCTAGAACGTTGCGCGCATCTCCGAAGTCACTTTCAGATGTTAATATTCCTCACCAATTCCAAACCCGCTCGCGTGATCACAATTTTCGCAGGCAAGCAGGTCTGTTCTGGTTCAGCATTACCTAGCGTTGGTGGCACCTCATTCGCGACTTGGAAGCCGGCCTACGCGGACCTGATTCGACGCGCTTCCCGCGTTCTCCGCCCTTAAATGGATGCGGCCATGCAGAACGATTCCTCAAAGTTCTTCTGGCTGGAAATGATTTGCATTTTTTGGCCGATGAACCGTGATTGAGCTCGCCGCTCTACATATGTACATATGTAGCTGTGGTCACACAGCCGAATTACAATCGGCCTGGTACGTGCGTCGCATGCTTGGCTTAAAGTCGTGGCTACCGCCATCACCATTCCTTTTTCTTCCCTCCTGGAGAGGAGCCGCCCAACCCATTCAACAAACTGTGACGCGCCTCAACCTGCGATCTGCTCTGTCTGTCTCGTCATCCTGATTGACCATGCCGACGACACTAAGCCGTAGTTACCATTAAACAGCCTCCCTGGGAAGGAACCGCGGACGCACAGGAGCGGTCCGATGCTGAGCCGATCTCCTGCCACTGCACACGTGGGTTGGAACGAGTTCCGGCCTCGCGGACTCGAGGTTTTGTCATCCGCATTGGCAGAATTGGGTCCTGCCCCTTCTTATCAGTGCCTTCGATGGCATTCTGTACCGCATAATGAATCATAGTGGTCGCTGGGCGAGACCGAAGCTCCACCGCCAGATCTCGGGAGTGCCACTGCGGGTTGGCGGGGAGTCATACCAGAGGTGGACACAATTGGTTAAGCGCCTCGCGTCGCAAGATAAGACACCTCCTACATGTAGCAGGCCCAGGGACCCCCTAATCAGCATCCATTGAATGTTTGGCGAGATGGACGGAATAGCATTGATGCGGCGAACGTGAAGGCTTTTTCTTCCCCTGTTATAGGCATGGACGCCAGGGCTTTTCCAACAAGGAAGATTAGTGCAGGAAAAGCCGCAAATAGCGGTGACGATGTGGTTGACTGTAGCTGGCTAGCGGAAGGAGTCGTGATCCACTCTGCCCGCCTCGCCCGGCCCCGTCTCCTGGCTTGCCTGGCTTGTGACAAGGGCTGACAACACACCGTTGGATTGGAAACCGACCTCCGGTGGAGCCTCAGCCCATCACGACCACTGACAACGAAGTCGATGCAGCAGAGTGGGGTCGACGAATTGGGCATCATCACGAACACTGGCACTTCGTTCCCTTTCGCGACCCCTCTAAAGGGGGGTCTTGGGGGGTCTTCCTGGTCAGCCCCCATTCAGCCATTCAGGCCATTCCGGGGACCAGAAAAGTTCTACATACCTACCAGCCTACACGTACTCCGTATGCACATACTTACTTAATATACCACTAAACTAAACCTAGGTCTATCGTCCTCCTCCCCTTCTACTCCCACCTCACTTCTTCTCTATGTCGGAGATGGGTCAGCGCGATCAACCAACTACCAAGAGCGACTCTGGGTTTGGGGACGATGTGTCCGATGTGGCGCGCGACTGCCCGGATACTCATCCTCTAAGTGAGTGAAAAACACGCAGTCTCCTTTCGACACCAGGCGAGCTTGATCCCCGTCACGCGCACGACAGCCTACTAACGACGTCTTCACCAGCTCTGAAAGGGTATGATATCGGGCCGGCGTCGAAACTGCAAATAGGCGACGTGAGTCACAACCGCGTCCCGGGCGGACGAGTGTAAAGAGGTGAAGGGAGAGTCGAATGCTAACTGGGGGTTTTGGATCAGGTCTTTGAGTTTCTATGGGCCGACGCCGCGGAATTTGAATGGGAATGGAAATGCCTGGGCTACACCCGATTCATCGTCCTCCGCCATAGCGACACGTTTCCTCACCACTGTGTCTGCATGTAAGTGAGCCCAGCATCTTCGATCCCGTCCTTCTTAGTGTTTCAGCCCGCCAATGCCATGGGGAATCCTTTCAACAGCCAGCCATATAGAGAAATCCCCCGAAGACAAGACCCCGTAGCCAATCCCCCAGAATCCAATTTTTCGTAAACTGACCGGTGCCTCTCTTTCAACAAAAAAGACCCATCTCCAATGGCGGCAAGCGCGAATTCGCGAAACCGGGCATCGACAACTTCCAGCAGGGGTACGTGTTCGCCAACGGCGACCCGACGCCGGGGCAGGAGCAGCCGAGCGGCGGGCCCAAGCTGCCCTACTCGCCGGTGGGCATCGAGGTGCGGCCCGGCAAGCTGCGCGTCAAGGAAGACTCGCGCGCCAACTACGCCGACATCATCGAGATCGACCACGACGCCCAGGTCATGGTCGTCGGCGACGTCGCCCGCTACTTCGACCGCGTCCGGCGCAACGTCAACAAGGCCTACATGCGCCAGATCCTGAGGAAGGCCCTCGAGGAGTACCGCGCGAGCCGGGCCGGCCAGGTGGGGATGGCGGAGGATCAATTGCAACAGCAGCAGCAGGGGGATTACTACGGTGACGAGAACGTCGCCACCACCACCAAGCTGCAGTCGGTTTCGGAGGCGCCGCCGCCCGAGTACGACGACGCGAGCCTGCTCAGCCAGTCCGAGATGGGGCCCGCGGACGAGTTCTCGGAGCAGGAGACGGTGCTACACGACCCGGTGCCGGCGCCCTCGTCGAACTCGTCACGGCGGCGGGAGGACTCGACGGTTCGGCGGCATCGCGTGTCGCGGCGGGAGTCGCGGCGGAGCAAAGATGACCACCAGCGGATCCCGCGGTCATCGACGGCCCACCACCACCGCCAGTCGGTCTCGAGCAAGATGAGCGACGTCCGGTCGTCCAACGACTCGCAGAGCGACATCAACTACGACGCCAAGTCCTTGCACAACGTCGCGCTCGCGGGGCTGAAATGAAGCGACGACAACGACATAATGAACAAATAAGTAAAAAAGAAAAGAAAAAAAAATAACCCACTGAAAACGAAAAAAAAAAAAACGGATTACGAGAAATGAAACCTAACCTGCATGCAAGCATGAAACCTGGGCGTATTACGGGCGAGGAGTTTGACAGGGAAGAGAATCCACCAAAGATATCAAACTATTTTTTTTAAAACTCTTCCTCGTCTATGATCATGCCACTGTTACGACTTTTATTAGAACATAAGAAATTCCCCCCATACATGTATATTATTATTATCATATATACCGGTCGGAGCTGCCACAGCCGGCCGACGTTCACATGATGACAGCTACCGTTACGAAAGCGCCAGGATATCCATCTATAGAAACAGCCTAGAATTAGAGTACATGACGGCTTGGGAAATATTGTTCTTTGAATTTGAATTATGTAGCCTTGTATACTGAGGAGTCAATTGTAGAACTAGGTAGTTCACAATGACTATCTAGATCGATAATGCAGCAAGAACCCGAGCTTGGGTACGGGCCAGTCTTATGGAACATCAAGAATTGAGCTTAAAGCTTCAGCAAACCTGAAACTCTATAGCTCGGCCAGCTTTTAGAAACGTTAAAGCAGAGGTATGATAAAGGTGGTTCATGACTTTCCCCAGCTTTTCAACTGATTGCTAGACGACAACTTAGAGAGATATGAATCCTCAGCGGATACAAGGATTCGGCCAGCATTACTCAGCGAAATCCTAACATTCATTATTCTGTTGCTCTAGAATAGATGCCTGCAACGTATCTTGTTGTATACCTAGAAAGTTATACCTACAATAATCGTTGCGTTTCTATAGTAAGCACTGTTACATCCAGTTCTCGGGAAGCCTTTACCGATCACCTCTTGAACGGTGAACATAGGGAAGCAAGTCAACCTTCAGCTTTTCACAACGTTCCGTAAGTATCTTCTCATGAACAGCCCTGACAAATTTAGCGTATGTGATAACAGTGGCGGCAGCTCAGGCCATTCGATGTAACTCGGTGAGACTATTGACACAGTCTTATGCCTATCTCTATGCCGATGAAATGGCGTTAACTATACATATATGACGTGATTTGAGCCTATTTATGCTTGAGCTTCCACGTGCAAGGGAGTGAAATCCCGAGCAAATATATTACGTAGCAGTGCATCATTCGAATCTCATGTGCTCAGAAACCCATTATACAGTGGTGGTTAGAAAAGCACCACAACCTTGGTTGTCGCGTCGTCTTGGCCGTGTTTCGCTAGCCTACGGGTAGAACTGACCTCACTTTAGAACCCGGTATATGTCTGTGGAGTCAGCGAAAAAGTACTTGTTGAACGGGACTATTCTCATGAAGCTCCCACAATACGAAATGCTGCCCATTCAACCATAGTATCAGTCAGGTGGGTTACATCATCGGGACTCCAATTCACCAGGCATGCGACCAGACCGAGATCCAGTCCTGCACGCGCCCATCCTTAGTGCCAGCCTGATGCGTCCTCCTCGGCTTGACATGCAACAGCCGCTCCAGCCCGCGCTCAGGCACGGGGCCGACCTCCTCCTCATCCACGACCACGCCCCCGTGCTCATCCAACGGCACCTCCTCGCCCGGACGGGACAGGTACGCCAGGTACGCCTCCGGCGGCGCGGCCCACGGCGGGCCGGGCTCGGCCGCGCCCTTCTCCGCCGGGAACTCGAGACACACGAGCCGGCCCCTCCCCGGTGCTAGGAGGCTGGCCGTCCGCCGCGCCCAGGCGGGCCGCGCGGCGCTCGGGAGCGCGCAGAAGAACTGCTGGCGCGTCAGCTGGGTCTAACCGCGACTTTTATATACATATATGTTTTTATTTTTTATCTTTTTTTATTGCTTCACAAGGATGCTAGGTAGGTAGGTTACTCATTGAATGGATTTCAGCGCACCGTGTAGTCGAAGATCAGATCGAACCCGCCCCCTGCCGCCGCCGCAACGCCGCCCGCCGCCTCCCGCAGCCACCCGTCCTCGAAGAAGTCGCCCGTGAGCCAGGTCACGGACCCTTCTCCTTCTCCGCTCCCCGACCGCGCCTTCTCGTACACATCATCCCCCCCCACCGCCGCCGCCGCCGCCGCCGCATCCTCGGCGTTCCTCCGCGCGGCCTCGACGGCCCGCGGCGAGAGGTCCAGGCCGTAGACGTCGAAGCCGAGGGCGCGGAGGAGCAGGGCGTCGTGGCCGGAGCCGCAGCCGGGCACGAGCGCCGTCTTCTTCGTGGCGCCCGAGCTCAGAAAGGGGAAGAGTTCCGCGTGTTCTCCGAGCAGGTCGCGCAGCGCGAGGCTGGGCCCGCCGCGGTCCCACGGCGTCTGGCCCTCGGCCCAGCAGGCGTCCCACCGCGGGCCGTGCTCGGCCGGCGGCAGGTCCCTGAAGTGCTCGGGGAGCGGGCGGGGAGGACTGGTGGTTGGGTCTGGCGTCATTGGTAGGTAGGTGATTTCTATCGTGGCATGCCCATAGCCTAGGCCCTGCCTAGGTATTTTCGATGTGATGTTTTTGTTTGGGGTGGCGGTGTTAAGTGCTGTGTACTTAGGTAAGTACCTAGGTAATGAGTCGGATCTATTAGTTCAGCGTGGCGTTTGTTATGTAACTAATGTACCTGAAGTCAATTGTCTTAAGTGTGGGTCAGTTACGGTTTGCGTCCTGGCTATGTACTTAAGCAGTGCATGACCAGAATAGAAGAGGCATTTCTTGAAATGCATCTTTTCGTTCCGTAGCTGCAGGGTCCTAGTTAATCAGATTTGTGCGTGTCGTCTATCCATGGCTAGGTAGTCCCACGTACTCCTGACTGTGTATTCGGTACTTTCAAGTGTAATACACATAGTCTTACTTTGCCCGAGCCAGTACCAGTCAGATACTTGTTCATTGCGTTAGAATGGCTTCCTTTATTTATAAGCGACCTTGAGTGAGTATCAGCTAGCTGTACACCCTTATGCTACCAGGACCAGGTAACTAGACATTGAAAGAAGCCTTGATCAATGCCGGACCTAAATATTATGCTATTCTCTGACCGCAGACAGGGTGATACCAGCTCCTTTTTTATATTCGAGTTCGGCTCCGATTGTATCCGCGTTGTAGTAGGACGGTACCCAGCAGCTGCTAATGACCCAACCACCGGCTGGCAACATTGTCCCAGTGGATCAATATCAATAGCCGGGACGAAAAAAGCAATGCTGTCTTGCACTACTTCGTATGTAGAGCAAGATTGGAAAGCGGTGGGCTATTCACACGTGGGCAGTTGCTGGGTAGGTATTCTACCTTGGGGGGTCGTTCCAAAGCGTAGAGTTCTTGGCGGCAGTGCATCAGCCCAAATCTACTTACTAGGTACACGTCCTCAGCCCGCAGAGGCGATGATGCATATTCTGGTGTTGTGTATATCGGGGTGTATGCGGCATCTCATTCCGCGGTACCGGTTCACGGCACGACGCCTTTAGACAAGGTAAACCGCACGTCAGGCTCCGAAAAACACGGTTGCGATCTCGGGGATAAGTTCCACGGGTCTCCGACCTCAGACGGCTTCGGAGGCGAGTGACGTCGCAGCATCGGTATGACGAGTTCATCCACGCGAATGATCATGAACATACCACTCGTTGCTACGTTCCTCCACTCCTGATTTCTCGTGCATTTGCACAATTGACATGGATTAGATTAGTTGATCGAGGCTTCGAGTTCTGTGAGACCGCCAATCCGCCCCAATGCGGATTTGCAATCCAAGTAACCTAGTCATACCGAAAGCTGCCGGGCTAGGAAGTACACTAGCCGGGTCATCCCTAGTAACATAGTGGGTATTTATAGAACATGGGGAGAGCCCATGGGGGGCCAGTGCCGAATGGGCGAAACTCGCATGTCTTAATTGAAGATATACTCATTGTAGCTAGGAAAGACGAGGACGAGGACGAGGGCAGCGAATGACGAAATGAACGCCGTGGCCATCTTCACAGCTGACCGCACTGCTTCGCCGAGCATTATTATGCATTATAGATGCTGATGAGTTCTCATTCGTGCCATATGTAGTACCGAGAGCGCAGTAGTAAACCGCAGATCACTCACCTCCCACTGGAACTAGCCGTCCGCACTAAACCTCAAGAGGGCATCTTCGCATTCGCGCCCGCGCCGCTCAATGGAGCCCGTCGAAGGATTCCCAATGGATCACGACCAGGGCCAGCTACGGCTGAGAAGGGCTCAGTGGTATGGGCTGGGCTGTGCCGCACCGTACGGTCGTGGTGCTGTGCTGAGTGGCGCCTTTTTTCATAAAAGCAATATGCTGGCCCGCCCCGTGCGCGGCTCGTTCATTTCGTCTCCCATCATTTCTTTCCTGCGTTGTCTATGTAACGCGTTTTTTTTTGTGAGGTCCCGGGTCCGATGTCCGATTTTCGCTCCTAGTAGGGCTCCTTCCGACAACCAGTGGCAGGATTAGCAGGATATAGCGTGTGGATGAATGATCCGCTAGTCGTCTCGAGCGCCCGAATCAATCGACTACGAGTGCTAGGTTGAGTAAACTGGAAGCCAAGAGTCTTGGGACCCGGGAAGATTCATCGCAATAAAACATGGCTTCAGCTGCTGCCGTAGCATCATCACCCAGCCCTACCTCGCACACGTCCACGCCCGACCAGATGGCCAACCCGCCCGGCCCCGTGTCCCCCGAGTCGACCTACCAGAGCCTCGCCCCGGCAAAGTCGACGCCGCCGCCGCCGCCGACTCCGGACATCAAGATAACGGCAGCGAGCCCGGTCGAGGGACGGCCGGAGACGCCCNGGGGGGAAAGCACGTAAAATGAACGAAGGGAGATAATCAGAGATATGCCGTAGATGATACCCTATATATAGTCCGGTTTTTTTTTGCGTTAGGTCATAGCGAGGGTTTCCGGGAGCTTTTCACTCTTTAACTACGGGATCTGACGCCCCTTAATATCAAGCCCTAATGAGGATAATAACTGTTTACCCGCAGCTGGAAGACCGGTATTCGTGGGTATGTCCATTTATGCTGTAAACGGGAACTTGTAGGGCCATCAGTCCACAACACAGCCCATGGGGATCGAGTTGCTCCAACGCTCCGAATCCTAGGCCAGCACGATCGTGGACTTCACTCCTGCAGACTGTTTGAGACGAAGAGTACGGCGTTTATGGGGTTTCACGAAAACATCGAGGAAGCCCGGTGCTGGGGGTAGTATAGCTATCCAGGCTGTATAACAGACATGGGTGCGTTCTCTTCTGGATCTCGAACCGAACCGTATAATACATCGACTCAAGAATCGTGAACGATGACAGTATTGAGCTGTTGGCGGCGAGCAGTAGGGGCCACTTGAAAGGGGTATAACGTCTATCTCCGAGGCGATTCATAATATATACAGTAATCTTCGACAGTATTCACAACCGGTGCGGCACTGAAACCGAGTCAACATGGTGGAGACGTCGAGCAACGATTCGTTTCTCACCACCACCACGGTCCGTCAGCCCCAACATTTCCGCAATAGTCTGTCTCGATGTTCGACCAGGTTCGGGAACCCGTTCACGATGTCCGCCAGCCTCCGATCCTCCCATGCCAGTTGTTCGTCGAGTACGAGATGGGTGTAGGCGAAGACCGCGGCGTCGAAGAGGCCGGCCTCCGGGCCGTCGAAGAACCAGGGTCCCGAGCCCAGCACCGTCGACAGCGCCTCGAAGGCCTCGCGCGCTCCTTCGTACATAGCTCCCGCGTCCACCGCCGGCGCGCCCGTGGCCCCCAGTATCTCGGCCTCTGCCGCGCGACGTAGCTGGTACAGCACCGTCGTCCGGACGACCCGCGACGTGGAGACGGGCGCAACGTAGAGGCGTGTGAGGAGCGCGGTGTTCGTCCGCGACAGGTACAGGGCGTAGAGCCATGCGTTCCGTATCCGGTGATCGAGCAGCGACTCGTACGCCTCTAGCTTCGGGTTGGGATCTCCCGGCGCCTCGTACGTGCCCTTTTCGGCGGCATACTGCTCGAGCTTGTTGGCCGGTATGGGCCGATGCGACGAAGAACGGTTGGGCGTCGATGGGGGAAGGAGGAACGGCAATGCGCCCGTCGGCGAGGCATGGTTGCTTGAAGATGCCACTCGGAAGTCGATGCCGGTAAGCCTGAGGAATGTCTGCGACGCAGGTTAGCCACAAAGTACCCGGCGCATTGGGTCGTCGCTTGCGACATACTTGCCACTTCAGACAGGAGGGGTTGAAACTTGGCAAGCCTCTCAGAGCATCCTGGTCCGATATGAAGATGTAGAGAGTGGGGGTATCTCTGGCGCTGGGCGCACGAGCCGGAAGCTCGTTTGGAGGGTAGGTCAAGAGAGGAAACTTCTTGAATAACCGCGCAAGGGGAGCTGGGATGGTGAACCAGCCAGAAGTATTGGGCGCTCTTGGATTGGCTGTGTCGGACGTTTCTGGCGGCATCATGTAAGGCTGATGTACATTACCGATGGCAGCGTGGCTCTGGCTTTGTTGACGAGAACCTTTTCAGAAGTGGTGCACGCAAGTTCGCCTACAGTCCCCTACTGCACAATCAGCTTCGTGATCCGCGACAAAAATTCCTCTCACGAAGAGAAAGCCAAGACTACTCACCAATGGCACGAAAAGAGAAGCGGAAGCCAAGATCCAAAGCAAAATCGATAAGATGTGGCTACTGATGAAGGTGGTGTGGCTCTGATGCTCTGGTCCGTGCTTCTGATTACGTCATTTCTCGCACAACTGCCTTGGGCTTACGAGTGCGACAACTCTATCCTGAAAGCTATCGTGAATTGGCTTTCATTGACAATATAAAGTACCGCTCACAAGCAATGATCTATCTCTTAGTTTATGTTAAGCACAAATCAGATGTATCCACAGGGTAACTGAACGATGGGTGAGAAAAAGGCTCAGATGCTGGTTGTATTTACGGGACAGAGCCACCGACCACCTGTCGCATAGACTTGTGGTCCCTTGAAAATAAGTCAATAATTCGGTGGGAAGGATAGACCAAACATAACAGTTCTTATCGGCTATACTTCGAAGAAATTTTAATCAAATGGATGGTTTTCTTCCCATGCGATAAAAGTCGTTCTAGGTAAACAAATGTGAGAGGTCTCATCTGTACCCGAATAACCAACTGCACAATGGCCGTGTTGTTACCTTATACCAACTCATTCAAAGCTATATCAACTTCTGTCTATATAAATCTGGGGTTCTGAGAGAATGAAGTCACTGGTGGGTGTCTGTTCTCACCATAGGCCTGTTCGAAATCCACACCTTGACAAAGTTTGACTATTAACATCTCTGGTTTCTCTTGTATGAAGCCCAGATTGAAAAAGATTAGAGCGAAGCAACGCTTGGTTTCAGTTATGTGGTATATCATAGCTTTACATACCAATCCCTTCGCACGACATCTCCCTTTTCTCATCACAATCCAATCTAGTAGGAACAGGAATGATGCGAATAAGTCTAGCTGTTAAACAGATAAATATTAGTCTGGATAAGTGGAATTGAAACTGAGGCAAGAGTAAGATACAATTACAAAAGAATCAACGATTATGCGTAATCATCAAGGGTAATATATGTTCAGCTTGCTGAGTACCCTAGGAAAGAAGGAGACGATCTCGTCCATCTTCTAGCCAGTTATCACACAGTTCTCGGCCTCAGCATGGAGAACCCTCTTAAGGACTACCTATAATAGAAATTTACCTGATTCTGACGGTTCCATGGCTGCCGAAACCCTCGAGATGATTGTCTGTAAGCTGTGGATTGGTATGTGCTTGCTACGACATGGTGCATGTGTGGTTCTGACATGACGTAGTGGAATTTGGTAAGTTCTCATTGGACTTACCAAATTCCATCCTGACCGTATTATTTCATAATGCTAGAGCTATGGAAGATGATTTTGAGGAAGAATGATGCTATAGAAATTTGAGGCTGCCTCTACTATAAGCGAAGCAAGGCTCCTGTCCCTGTAGAGAAATATAGTAGCGGCATAAAAGCAATGTGAATAAGGTTGCGTCTAAGCTTACTAGAAGGATATTGCTCTAGGTTAGGTTGTGAACTTGTGTTGCCCACCAATTTCTACCGTTCCCTATGCTTCTGTTGTTGCCTTTTACTTACGGTATCCTGTCATGATCCCCCAGTCGAACGTGACTGAGGGAAGCAATACTTTCGAAGAGTAGTTCAAGACCATAGTTATTGGACAAACAACATGCGAGATATATATGACCTGCTTCACCACATGGGGACTTGGTTTTTACGGCTGCCTCGATCAGTGGGAGGCTATTTAAGCTATTCGATCTTAGCTAATACCTACCCAGCCGCCAACAGGTTGCCCCGCGTCCCCCGCCTTTGTTAGTAAGAGCTTTCTCGTTTTGATTATCAAAGCAAAGGTAGGTACTTGAATTTCGGAAATTTGCTGATCTCGCGTAGCTTTGGGTTGGCTTTATGACAGAACCTTGATCACCGATGCTAGTATTTAAGGTTGTTGGGTGGTGATACTACCTATATTGTACATAGGTGCGTGTCTTTGAACCTCTTACCCCCTACCCCCGGAACATGGGTGGTTGGGGTTGTCTGATTCCTTTTACCACGTGGTCGTTTAAACAAACAATTGACTAAATAGTTATCACCGCTTAAAAAGAAAAAAATCGACTGTTGAACGCGCAATACTACGGGCTGCTAGGCTGGCGTGTTCAAGACGGGCCGGCTGCATCTCCTGATGCCGCGATATGGGGATTACCTAAGGAAGTAAGTCGAACCCCGTTAAAGTACGACCGAAAATCCGCGAGACGCCGACCGGACCCGCGTTTTCAATTTAGGTGGGATAGAGACAATTTTTGCGCCGGCAGCTAGGCTCTATGGGGTTAACGCGCAGGCTTCATTCAATTTCTTCACGTGGGTAAAGCGGTGAACGAAAATTATTCGCGTGAGCCACCGGATGTACTATGGGATGAATTCAGTCACAGTCTCTCAACTTGAGAAATGTAGATGCCTGACTAACTGCGTATTGTACTGGCAGATCTACCTCTAGATATCCCACAGGTTGCGTCGGTTCTATGAATAGAGAGAATCCTCGAAGATCCGCCCGGGAACCCCCCCGGCGAACGGATCGTCGAGAACTGATGAACCTCTCCCCCCTGGCATGCGCGTTATCAGAAGCCGGCGGAATACCTACCTCTTCTGGGCTTCGCGACGGAGCGTTACTGTAAGCTGCAGGGCCCTTGTCGTCAACCACCGGCATATCGAACTTTTGCCTACAACTAGTAGCTGTACGCCATTTGCATCGTGACCTGGGAGACGCCGCTTGGCGTTACCGATCACCGATACGATCGTTCGATACACTTGGATTTTTCCGGTTCCGCTGGAGGGCATGCAGCGTTACCACGTAATAAGGAATTTTTACGTGCGTAGTAAGGCGACGATCCCAACCGTATTTGCGCCTGTTCGAAGGGGACCAGGAGTCTGGGGCGCATTGCGGGGGAGGTGCTATTTAACGTGGGGGTCCTGCAAATTTCCGTAAAAAAAAAAAAAAAAAAAAAAAAAAAAANAAAAAAAAAAAAAAAAAAAAAAAAAAAAAAAACAAGTGTGGGCCACCTGCACCAATGCAACATCCATCTCTATCCCATCCCATCACCTGTCCAATGTCGACGAGCGACAAGTGAGCCTGATGATGAGGCATCGTGACTTGCTTATACGTGCCATATCTCAGATCGCGTCGCACGACGACACAATATACGCCGCCAAGGCCAGGCATCAAAACCCAATATTGTAACCTACCTAGACGAGAGGAACTAGAATGGCCTATGTTTCTCGGTTCCCGGGACGATACTTCGGTGAGCGGGGTAGGGCGCCGCCTTCATGTATGTATATACATACGTGCACGGCAGCGCCTGCGAATTGGCCTCGTGGGTGTGCGAGCCGCTCATCCGTTTCCCGTTTCCACTTCCTACTCCCTACTCCATGCAAGATGCTGTGTGCTGTGTAAACATCAGGCAAGGATGATGATGATGATGAGGAGGAGGAGGAGGAGGTAGTTGTCTGGCCAAGGGGGTCCTATTCAGGCACCAAACTGTCTCATGCCCTTACTGTATCTAGCCCATCTGACAAGTCGATAAATAAATGATTCCACCGTTCAGCAGCGACCTTGTATGTACGATGATGTATTAGCTAGTCCAAGGATGGGGGGACTGAGGGAGGGGCCCCAAGGCTGCAAAGTCGTCAAGGTTGCAGCCGATCTGACTGGCTGCGTGGTATTCATCCCCCAATACGTCCATACCTACACGTTCATAATGTAGCACACCATGGACTCGATCGCCTCGTCTGCTGGCTGCTACCTGTGCTTTGGCACTTCTCGTGCTTACGTGGGCGACTCGTGACGGTAACAACCGATGAGATGATACACCTACCAACGACACAAAACATGGTGTGCGTTTTGGTTAGGATGAAGAAGTGGACTAGGCACGGGCAGACCCGGATTTCCCCGTCCTACCTACACGTGTGTATTGAATCTATTGTGGTTGGAAAAATCCTGTACTACTAGACAAGCAGAATGCACCACGATGCTTCCACTTCACAGCTTAGTCTGCCTATGGAAAATAGTAGTGCGAGTCGAGGTCTGGAAAGCCGAGGAGATCAGATTAGGTCATATCGACTATGTATAGTATCAGCTATTAGCTGCATGCATCGGATGCATCTTGTATCCATAGTCCTCATATACAAGACTTTGCCTAGGCTCGCTAGGCTAGATGCCTAGATCCCTTCGATTAATGTTCCTGCGAATCCACTCGGCTGGTAGCCTGGCGGGCTGGTGATGGAACCTGTGTGTCCTTTTCGTCTGGATTGCCGAGTGCCGCGCTCGTCCGCGTCCGGTAGACAAAAGGAAGAAAACTGAGTCTAGGCCCTTTGTTTCCTGCCATGACCTCAGATTCCCACGTCCCACCTGGCTGGATCTGTCCCCTTTCACCGAGCCGACTCGTCGTCACCGACTCGTTTATACCTCATCATAAGAAAAACCAATACGCATACTCGGCCACCCGTCTCCAATTTTGCCTGCCCGCGTCCCGTTGGCCCCCCCTCTCAGCTGCCGGTAATCGCCGGCCATCAAAGCTAATACTGCTACCCAGAGGGTCGTAGCTGTCTACCTAATCTAGAAGCCGTTCAACCTGCCGCGGCGCAAATAACCTGGTTACCGTAACAGACGAGAAGCATCCCGCGGCGCTGCGCGAGACCCTGGTCTGTAATTCGAATCTATCGATTGAAGGTCTGGCTGAAGATTTGGGAATCTGGAATCTGGAATTGGGAATTGGGAATTTGGGGGTCATTAAAAAAAGAACACTTTACTCATCCACCATCTCATCCACCATCCACCATCATCCTCTCACGGCTTATCACACTCACACCCACAAGTTCTTGGCAAACCCTTACATCCTGCCCCCCCTTTCTCCCATCGTCATCCCCACGCCTTGTTTTACATGAGAGAGAAGGCAGCCACTTGGAAACACTTCCCCCAACTCTATCCCACTTTCTTTTGCCAAAAGGGAAAAGCAACAACACTTGACAGCAGTTCGCACACACACACACACACCCACTCTCCCACTCGTCAGTACACACTCCAGCTCCCTGATCGACTGACGACCTGCGCATCCTTATTACCCTGCTGCTGACCGACAAACCAACCGCGTGCATGATCTTTTCTCGTGTGACCCCTCCTCCGACTTAGCTGCCTACCAAGTGTCGTTATAAAAAAACTCAACTTCCCACTCCGCCATCTGCTTACTTAGTTTGCGGAGAAACTGGGAATACCAACCGCCAGCCATTCTCCTCATACATAATCTGTCTTTCCTCTCTTTACGTCCACCTACATAAAAAAGAAACACGGTCCGCAACGGAGGGGAATAAAACGCACCTGTCGTACGACCATCGCACCATCTTTGCGTTCCCGCCCATCACATCAACGTAGCAGCAACTAGATACCTAGTGCAGGGCCCGGAGATCCAGCGGCGCGCCATCTCTGCTGCTGTGCGCACCTCCGAACTACTACTGCAAGAGGCCGAGAGTTATACCGGACACGTCAGTATATATATATATATCTACTTACACACTTGTGTGTCTGTCCATCACCTAAAAAGGTTCCCCATCGTGGAAAAAAACCAGTATATCAGCAAAACCCGGCATCAGATTTTATCTAGTCGAACCGCTCTCACTCACTACTGTGTCCCAACCTCGGTGCACAACCACATCCGCACACCCGCACCTACATAGGTACCTAG
>JWIU01000012.1:215678-242141 GCA_000966885.1 Xylaria sp. JS573
GATGTTCATGATTTCGAACGATTCTTCTGCATAGCTATATAAGGTCCTTTTTCTTGCATTTGCCCTTAATCAATATGAAGCCAATCTCAATATCAATGCCACCATGTCTTGTTTGTTGCTTTGCGAATACTCTGGTCTGTAAGTATGTGCGAGCAGCAGTGAGATTCGCCAGCCGCTTGCATCATATTCCTAGGAAAAGGGGTAAGGCTTTCGGTTTAATCAAGTTTATTCACGACCCTATGGACAAAACCAACCACACAAACACCACATCTGTGTCTGTTATACTCATCTTCTCACGGGGGGGATCCGGGTGAAAAAAAAAAAAACAGAGCGCTACCGAATCCATGCAAACTGAGGGGCGAAAGTCTCGGGAACATCTGAATGTCTGATACGGCCGTCCGTCTGTCTCTCGTCCATCTGACCGTCCGTTTACAACAGCAACAACCCAGACCAGACATTATACCTCCCTCCCCTTGCGGAAATAGAAAAGCGATAAAAAAAGGGGGGAGGGTGAGAATTCCATACCAGTCGTCCCATATTATGAGACCGCTAGTTGCTGCAAAACCGACAACTGGGGGAGAGGAGAAAGTGATGCAATACAGTGACCCCCGTGCAACCATACAAAAAAAAAAAAAAAAAAAAAAAAAAAAATTTAAAAACAAAAANCTTTACAAATCAAAAACTAGCCCATGATCGCCGTGCACCGTTCCCCGTCCAGTCTATCTTTGGGAGGAGTTTCTCTCTTCCTGTCTCCCCTCCTTGCAAATGATGTAAGTGATGCGTTGGTAGTAGTAGTAGCAAAACAGTCGCGGCAACCGTGCGTGGAAATCAGGTGCCGAAGGGAAACCGGGGGATCTCGAGGAACACAAGAGATCATCATCACTTGAGTCAGCTCTAACGGCGATAACGGAGCCCTCTGGTCTCAAAACCAAAAGTCGAAGATTATTCGTGGCTGTGGAGGTTTCCGGCTTGATAAAATAGGGTCAGGCGTAAATCACGACAGGTATCTAGCTTGTGTCGGTACCAGGACATGGCCATACGTCCACGACAGCGTAATGAAAAGAAATTTCGAGAAACGAGGCAGCGGCGTTGTGAGTTATGCCTGACAGCTGCTGTATAGATGGTGAAAGGGCTGGCCTGTCAAGGCGGGCGAAGGATGCACGGAAAGGGGCGGGCGTTCAAATTTGCTGTTTTGGTTGCTAGCCGTTTATCTCATCTATGATGGACTGAATAGTGACGAGTGAGCCAGGGCCGCCGTCCTCGCGCAAATATTCCAGTAACACGCTTGTCTGTCCGTAAAGAGTTTCTAAGGCGGACCGAGACGACTTGCCTAAGGCAGCTAGGGGGTCGGTTAGCAGACAATTCCCTATGATTTATGGGCGTTTCGGAACTTACAAAGAATGGCCGCGTTCAGTTCTTCGGCCACCGCAACTCTTGCCCTGCGATCGAGAAGCGGCGCTACCTCGTTGACCTCGAGGGGATTGGAGTACGCGACCAGTGAATAGACCTCACTGAGAGCCTTAGTGGTTTCTGGTTTCGAATCGTCCTTGTACTCGGCGTGTAACGACTGACCGTACTCGATTGCGCGTGTGAGTAAGTCCTCCTGTAGTAATTGCGAATCCAGGCCATCTTCCTCCATTTGATCGGAAAACCCATTCTCGTCGACGTCCATCTTGTTAGGCATGCCATCGACGGTATGGCCATTGCTCCTCTGAGCGATCGTCTTGTTGACCTCGGCGGATTTCCGCACCATCTCGACGAATGCCTGGCAGCGTAGCTTAAAATATACTTGCGCATTGACCTTCAAGACTAGAGGGTAATACGCGTTAGTATACTTGATGGCTTTCTCAATATCGCCCCCAAGGACGGCTCTCCGAATGCCTATAGCCTAGTTAGCAGAGTAGATCCTGGCGATGGCTGGTACATACGTTGTCTGTAATGGGCGTTTTGGTCGTCTTTAATGTTGATGCCTGGCACAGCTGAATTCGGATCAGTTCTTAAAATTTGTTTCTCGGCATGGATCTCTTCGGCGAACGCTCGGGCTGTCTCGACGTATCCGTCATGCTGTAGGAATTGTAGGACCTGAAAAAAGGTTAGATCGTGGCAGCAGATTCCCACCATGACTGCTGCTACTTACAAGTGCCTGGATGAGGTCCGTCTCGTTCACTGGAGGTGACACCAGCTTTTCCACACTGTAATATGCAGTTAGCCTCGCCCCGCTTGCTTGCCCGAAGCCTGGCTCACTTTGCTTTGCTGATTGCGGTTTTTACGTTGGCCTGCTCATTCTGCATGGTCGCGGATCTTAGCACGACTCGTTCTAACTTCGACAATAGCAGATATAGGAAGGGGATTGCTAGCGTAAAGTCGGTTGCTTGACACTACTGATTAGACATACCCTCATCATGTCGTCGATATTAAACACGAATGGTGTTTGGCCGAAGTTGACGCGTATGTGCTCGCCCGACTTCTTCATGCCAACCGTCGGGTAAAGCTTTCCCTTGATGTCTCGGAATGCGGTTCCTACATATAACGTTAGGAAGAGGCCAAGTGCGAAAGCAAACTTCATGGTACAAGCCCGACCAAAGGCTACCAGAGTACATACTATAATTCTTTCCGTTTTTGGTGAAGAAAGCTTCCTTGGTGCGGAAGTTGACCCCACACCCAACCGTGTCCTGTGGTCCAAAGGTCTGGCCGTCGTACGTCTGGCCAACATTGTGGCCCGAGTATACGTCCCCGTCGTCGCCATGGTAACCCCACGAATTGGGCTCCCAGCCAGGTGGTCGTGCTAACGGAACGTTCTTGTGTGAAAATCCTATACACACTGTTGTCCTACATTCGCCTAAATTAGAATCTCCCCGAGTTTCGACCCGAACGGCCCGATGACAATGGTGACGTACTCGTCTCTTCTCCTGGACAAAAGAGTCACTTCAAAGTAGTAGAGGCCGGCCTGTGATGGCATCGGGTGGTCGGCCCGGATCGCACAGACCTCGTGGTCCTGCTCCCTGGAGCTTCTCGGCGTCGTGTACTTGACCTCTTGGCCGTCAGCTAAAACCTCCAATCCGCCATGCTTGTCGTCCTTATTCCAACGTGTAGGTAAAGGAGCTACTGCGTCCTCGTCGTCGAAAGCCGGCGCCCGCTCGATTAGATCGTAGGTCATGCCCAGATGCGAGGCCGGTGTTTTGCTCGTTAGCGTGCCTGGTGCCGAACCTGCCTGGAGAGCACCTGTTGTCTGCTGCTGCTGCTGCTGGCTCTCCCTCTGCGCTTGTTTCGCTCTGTGTGCCACCTCTAGTTTCTGTATGTAGTTCGAACCCCGGAGGTACGAGGGCGTGAAGAAGCCACTATTCCTATGGGGAGATGTCCAATAACCATCCACAACGCCATTGTTCATAAACATCTCGAAGGCCCTCGAAAACTGTGGTAATTGCGGGGCACGGGCTTGCAAAGTCGAGGCCCCTCCGCCCGAAGAACTCCCATTCATATCTGTATCCATGCTGCGGTTTCGAGAGGGGTTATTTGACGAGTAAAAGTCGGACGACGGGTCGCGTGTGGGATTAAGGAGGTACGAGAGGCGGTTGAATGGCGAATGCGACGAAGTGGCGAGGCCTGGATTAGACCCGGATACGACGGACGCATAGGACGAGCTCCTCATCTGGGGATGGGGAAGGAAGCCAGCGCCCCCTGCATCTGGATCCGAACCCGAAGGGCCGTGATGAAACGGATTCGACATGGTCAAATCACGACCACGACGGCCTGCCACAGACAGACAGCTGTATGTATGACCGAACAGGAGGTGACTAGCACACGGAGTCGAATCTAGAGATGCGACGGTACGCACGGCGACACAGGCTTGAATGCTGCTACCGTTGTCGTTGCTGCTTTCTGTGGGAGGTGGTGCTGTAAGCGGCGTTGGACTGCGGAAGCAGACGGAGCGGGAGAGGTCGTCAGATAAATAAGGTTCGCCGTTCAAGACTGTTCCCGGTGGAAGAACGGGCAGACGGGGTTACTGGAAGCTGAAGATAAGCTTTGCCTGGGGTTGCTCGGCGTGGACCTGAGTGTTGCTCGCTCAAGACCGGTTCGTACCTAAGCTAAGGTCGGCTTGATATGGATCATTTGCAGTCTCTACGCCCCCGCACGTAATGGCTTCGACTTAAACGTTGGTATACTCGCTCACAATCACAACGGTTAGGTGGTGAATTGGCCGGGCAGCAAATGACGAGATACAATATGTCGAGTGTTGATAGGCCGTTGCGGAGAACTGTCTGCCACAGGCTTCCCCAAAAGCTGTGCCCTCCTACCTAGGTATCAATCACGCGGTCGCGGAGGGTAGTGACTATATCAATGCGGAACCTGAGTGGACTGGCGGGTTTAAAGCAACAGGGGGGGAGTACCGCCGCGCTAGGCCAGAAAGCGCACCACTCCAAGGATCCCTCCGAGTACCTCACCGTACCCCGTACCATTTTTCAACAGGCGCCGGTACATACATACCTAGGTAGTATATGTGCGTCGCAACGGCCGGCACCTGCCTACCTACATAAAGTACGGAAGTACATAATAAGGCATGTACATCTGTAGGAACCTACGCAACCTTCTAGGCACGCCAGACAGATGGAACACACCTACGTGGAAAATGAAACCCTTCAGGCCAGATCTTCAAAGAGCTAAAATGCATTACTGTACTCCGTACTTAGTGTCGTATCGATGATATGGTACCTATCTACATTGAGTCACCTGACCAATCTAGTTGTACACCACCACCACCACCACCACATCCTACAGCGAGTGCCGGGCCAGGTAGCTGCTGTCCAATTCCCCTGGCCGGAGGATGAATAATCCGATGTAAATCCCATGTTATATGGACTGGAGATATTGAACCTGTAACTCGGAGAGGTGATACATGCTGCGTATAAATTACCTCGGGTTACTTAGCTACGAAAAGTGTTCAACTACCTACGTAGGTAGGTATGTAGGTATGTGCTATGACTCCCTAGATGCATACCCAAGTACATTAGTTCCAAGCCTTTAAGTACGGACCTTAGATAAGCAGCTGCAAAGGTGCGAAGTTTGCCCTGCATCACATCACATCACATCCATAACATACATGTACATTCTTCCCGTACATACTACATGCACCTGCCGGCCTCATCAGCGTTGGGTATTTGGCAAAAATTGGAGAATTCCCCTCCACTAATCTCAGCCACCCACGGCAGGCCTCTCCATTGATGACGGCCAGAGGGGTCATTTTGGTGGGATAACTGAGCCGTTTCCAGCCTAGCGTGCTCGCACCGTAAAGTACAGGCTTGTACCTGAGATCAGCTGGGATACGTACATAAATCCAGGTCACGCATCTCGTCATCATCCCCTGGCAGCCTGCCCAGTCAACAGGTGAATGCCACATACCAAGTAGACTGTGATGTCTTCTTGAAGTGCCAGCACAGACATGAAGTTAATAGTCTGATTTTGTTCACTGTGATGCGGTATACACCCAAAGAATTGAATTCCTCGACTTTGGACCCTCTATGGTACATATGTTAAACCAAGCACCTGCCAATAGAAAGGCAAAGACTTTGTCCTTTATATAAAATTATATCGTTGGATTCCCAGACTATTTATAGCCCCTATGGCAGCAGCATTGCTTCACGTAAATGTGATTAGGTGGCCGTTGTGTTCACCAACCTAGTCACATAGTTCAATGGATAATGCCACGCAAGGCTCAGTCGATATTGCCATGAAAGAGTTCGGGATCAACGACAGCCTTACGCAGTCTTTGATGAGAGGTCACTTGGAAAAGTCAAAGTGCTAACATTTCATGTAGCATATGTAACTAGCATAATGCAAGTAGCGTAATAGCCGGGGACAGACCAGACCAGACCAGACCCGTCCCTTTCTCTGTCTACCTACGTCCTGTTGAAAAAAAGAAAACCATCTGTATACGGGAGATAATGTACAAAGTCAGCAGCCCCTTATGTTCCTGTTCCTGTAATGACGCCGTTTACCGCCGAAGAGCAGCCTCGCCCACTGCTACCTACTACCCTGACCAGAAGACGCCGCCGTGCGGTTCCAAGCCGAATGAGCCTCGCAAACCTCGCAAACCTCGCCCTGTGAAATTACCGGCCGCAACGCATCGTAAAAAGTGGAAAAGACAATCAGACCAAAGAACGCCGTGCTTTTCGTTGTTAAACCCGACACACTATAATCGCTAGGTGGGAAACGCTCGACCTCCGGGAGGGTCGTAGACGTTGCAAAATGGGGGATGAAAAGGGGGAAGAGCCAACAAGCCATTGCGCCTAGGAGGCAGCGGCGATGGGCATGGGGGCCGGCGAGCTGGCGCCGACACTCGGGGGCACACTTCTCTGTTCGCCGCCGTCGATGTTGCTGTTGTTCTCGCTCTTGAGCTGCTGGCTGCCCTCTTCGCCCTTGTTGTTCTCCTTGTTGCTGTTCTCGGCCGAGGGGGTGGTGGTGGTGGCGGCGACCGAGTCGTCGGCGCTGCCGGCCGCCAGCTTCGGCTTGGACGGCGCCGTCCAGCGCGGTATCTCCCACACCACGCCCGTGAAGCTCTTGACCCGGAACCCGCCCTTGTTCCACCGCCGGCACGGCGCGCCAGAGCGGTCCAGGGCGCGGAGCCCGGCGTTGATGGCGCCCTGGTTCGCCTTCGGTCCGAGCTTGTGGTAGGCACCTCCGCCGGCCCGTCCGTTGGGATCGATGGTGCCGTCCTCCCTAGTAGCCACAGTTAGTATATACAATTGACAAAATGCATAAGAGTAGTTGGCGAGACCAAGGAGCCGGCTGGTCCACGAACCCGAACGCTCGGGACTCGAGATTGAGAGAGAGCTTGTGTAGTCGGCGTCGACGAATTGGTGCTGTACTTACAATCTGGGCTTCTTCTTCGGGCCAGGCTTGCCCCTAACCTTGGCCGTGGGATCAGAACCGTTGGCGGCGGCGGCGGCGGCGCTCCTCTTGACGCCCTTCTTCTTGGGAGCCTCGGACGGCGGGCCCATGGGGGTCTGGGACGGGGTCCCATTGGGAGCCGGCGTGCCGGGACTCGACGCCGAGGCGTTGTCCCCATTTGACGCGGTGGCGGCCGTCTCGTTGGGCTGGGGCGTCGAGGCGGCGGGAGACTCCTTGACGGGGGACTCCTCCTTGACGGACGACGGGTCGAGGACCTTTCGGAGCAGGTTGGGCGCCACGCGCAGGGTGATGAGAGCATTCGTCTTCCCGCTCGACTTTCGGCGGTCCTTCTCCCTGCCGGCGGCAGACGTCTTGCTTGGGGTAGGCATGACGGCAAGCGATTGTGACGATGATGAAAATGGGTGGACGGCGATGGAAAGACTGCTGGGGGTTGAGGGTGTTGAGAAATTTTTTAGGCGTGGTGGGATTGTGCACTTTGCAGCGTTCAGAGTTGTTTGGGTTGGATCAGAGCATCAACCCGGTAAAGCGTGAGGTTGATCCACCAGGGCCGACTCGTAATAAAAGTCGCTGGCAGTCCTGCGATGGCAGACGGACACGGCGTGCAGATGGAAGTTTTCTGAAGGTGATGGGGATGATGGATCAAGGTGGTTGTGAGGATGACGGGGATGGGAAGGTTTGAAATAGAGAAGGGTGCCATTTGGCTGCTTGCCCTTTGGTAAGGTTGGGGCTTTGGTTCATTTTGTCTGGTTTTGGCCGCAGCGCACAATAAACGGGCTTGACGGGATACTGGACTCGCCTCATGCTTTTTGGGCTTGCTCACTTCTAACTTCAATCGCGAAAAGAAAAAGGAGTGGTACGTGCCATGGGCACGGGCCACGCGCGGCCGGACCAGGCTGTGTATCTGCTAGGTAAGCTGGGTTAAGCTGGCAGACTACATGCTACTACGAAGTACCTACGTATTCACCTACTCTACTGCCCTCTGGGAGGTACCTCTAGGTAGATAGTAGCTAGCCTGCTCCGTCTACCTACCTAGGCATGTCCGCGCAATTCGAGTCACGTGGATATGGACGTTGGTAGATGTAGCCCGTTGTAGGTCGCGCGTCAAATGACATGCATACCTTACCTATACCTTAAATTGGAAGTAAATTCCCGTACTAGCTGACCGATTATCACTGGCAGCATTCCGACGACTATGTAGAAGGTCTTCATCGTAGCTGAGAAGACGGGCGAGTGCCCCGGCGAGCCTGCCGTTTGTTCTCCTATATACTAGTTACTAGGTATATAAGGGTGTCTGTCAGGCGCCTGTCTCGCTAGGTCCCTGGCAACTGAATCAAGTCGGTCTGGATGGAGGGATGGATGGATGAATGAATGAATGGATTGATGGGATGGGATGGATCTAAGGAGGGGCTAGGACGGGACCGGGATGCGATGCGCAATCCATTCATTCATCGACGGTCGGGATTTCGCTACATACGAGTCTTGCCTAGACGTGGTCAAACTACCTCACTAATTTCACGACACCTTGCCGTTTGCGGACAATTCTGAGGGGATAATCCTCTCTTGCCTCTCTGCCTCTCTCCTTTTTCTGTCCTTTTCTGTCCTGGTGGCGCGTCGTCATCGCCGTCATTCTCAGTCTACGACGAAACCGTCCGTGATCCAGACCATGGCGACCGATGATGATTATTATTGCCCACTTGGAAAATAGCCCAAACCATCCTTGTTCACCAACAAAACCTCCTCTGCTTCTGTCAGGTTCCACTGCACTGAAGGAATGTCTCCCCAGCGCTTGCCAGCCAGCCAGCGAGCCAGCGAGCCAGCCAACCCGAGTTTTACGCTCTCTCTGCTGCATCAGCACCGCCGCCCTCGTTTTTAGGGTCGCTTCAAGTGTGCCCTTTCCAGGCGCTCGGCAAATTAGATCGGGCGAAACACAACCATCAGCATCGCGGGCCCAACTAAGTAATGATACCGATGATCAGGAAGCGGGTTCCATTTATCCAATTTGCATCGTGAACAAGTCGACAGACGAGACAGTTCCGACGCCAATCACTCGCAAAGCCATTGAACCAGCGCGCTAGGTATAGACGCCTGCGAATGCTCACTCACCACCGACTCCGCCGGCCTCTGACCTCTGGTTTCTCGGCCATTCTGATCTGCTGATCTCCTCGGCACCATTCCTTGGCCTAGAGTGTCATCTGTGGAATAACTTGGTCACACTACTCAGGTAGGCAGTCGGTAGGCAGGTAGTAGGTAGTAGGTAGTAGGTAAGTTAAATACAGGTTATTCCAGCTCACGAGTTTTTTTCGTGCCCCCGGGATGTCGGAATGTGAGAAACAAAGCCCTCAGCTGTAAGGGAGTGTGACACTGGCTAGTTCCACATCAGCAAACTCTTACATATCACCGAATTTGGAGAGCCTTTGATCACTGCTTCCAGAACCCACTGGAGGAGAGACTGCACTTGGATACCAGCTATAGGCCAGGTACAGATCTGTACCTCTCTTTTAATCAATCACCTCCATTCCACCACCGACCGACCTAGCCGATGCGACTTTTCGCCATGCAGTCTTGTACCTCGCACGACGGTCGCCTTCAGACCAAGACCGTTGCTTCTCCCCGTCTCCGAGCCTCATTCTACCAAGCGGTCTTTTGAGTCGTCAAGACGCGCAGGCTAGATATACCTCGACTAGGCCATGATGCATTGTCACGGCTACAGCTTTGCCCATTACGTGAATTTCCATTGAAGAGGGTGACACTATGTTTTAGAGCCCTTGGCGATGCCATTTCTCGGCATCGTAGGTCAGTCCAAGTCAAGCGAAGCAGATAGCTAAGTACGTGAAATCCTGCTATGATCTTCCTAGGGGAAGTCGGGTGGTGGTTCGGGCGAATCTGCAATCATGGACAGCTCTTGTCAGGCCAAATATTCCGCAGGGCTACCATGATCCTTACCCAACTTGATACAACACCCGATGGCGAAGCTCGCGCCGAGGGCCTGTCTTGCATATCTGGGTAAACCTGCGAGCCGCGCCGGCAGCTTATCAGGGATGGGCACATTGTCCGCTCTGCGTTGGCAGAACGCATGTTCTGTGTGTGCCAAACTAATAGAAAAGCAACATAAAGACAATTGGCGATGTTGGTGGGAAACGCCATCGCAGTAAAAATACACATTACCAACAGCTACCGCCCAAGCTCACGAGGTGCCTGGTTTCTTTCATGCATTCGTGACATCGCATCAAACCAACAGGTCGGCATCATGGATGGCCAAGACAAAGATCGAGTATCAACCCATGTCGACCTTAACCACCGAATCCCCATGCCTTCTCGGTGACACCAGTGATATATAATAAAATTTTCTTCAAGCGCGCATATTGGAGCGCGTCGGCCACTGAGCCGAACTATTCACTCTCGTTAATCAGATTCTAGAACCGAATCACCCCGGCTATTTGCAACCATGAAGAAGATACTTTTAAGCTTCGTCCCTACTTACTTTACTGCTTTTGTTTTACTAAGCGACCCGTCTGTAGCCCGCTCTCTGCTACCTGGTGGCTCGACCTGGACTACTCCAAGCAGAGAAACTGCTGGCAGACCCTCATCAAGCTGGGTGTCTCCTCATACGAAATCGACGTGCCCCCCAGAGAAGCCGAAATATCAACATCTACCACGTAGTGACGTTCCTCAGCTTAGAGGACGAGGGTCGCAGGGTGGAAATGGGGATGCTACTGAGACGATGGACGAGTTTTCGAAAATAAGGGATAGTCTGAACAATGCCACATTGCAAGCGTTCGATTACATGATGAAACTTCTCATGTCGGTGGAGTCTTTGGACAATAAGCTTGCAATGATGGAAACAGGGACGAGCTCGTCACTGTCGGTGACTCCGGTTGATACCACATGGGAAGGAGGAAACACCCCGGCGCCAAAAGTCACCATTAATCCTACACAAGGGGGAACATCCGCCCCTTCCTCAGCTCTTATTGATAATAGCACATCAGGAGGCGCATCGAGACACCGGTCTGCTACTAAAAGCCGGCATTCACGTCCCGCCGTATCACCACCATCAACTACCGCTCAGCCGCCTTCCGCTATCACTACACCATCTGCTAGCAGCACGTCCTCATCCATGACGTCCCCGAGCACCACTATCAGTGTGATTCCCATCGATGTCAGCGGGTCAACGATGATGAGTTCCATGACTCAACTAAGGCCTAAACCGTCAGCAGACCCTAATTGGGATGAAAACGACAATGAGCCGACCACTACAATTACTTCGACACATACGCATACTATGACGGAAACAGTGGATGACCCTAGCACAACCTCGTCAACTCTCTGGCCTGGCAGCAGCTCAGTTAAAATTCCTGTCTCCATATTGCCGTCGAGTTCGTCTAGTGCTGCATTCTTTTCCACGCCTCCAGGATCGCCACATATCGTACCAACTCCTGGGCCTGGTAGCATGTCTAGTGCTGTGCCAGCATTTCTACCGCCGAGCTCCTCAAAAATCATGGGACAGCCATCGAGTTCGTCACATATCGTGGCACCATTGTCGAGCTCGTCGCGTATCATAGCACCGCCATTGAGCTTGTCCAGTTCGTCACGCCCCTTGTCGACCTTCACGTCTATTAGCAGGCCCAGTATTACGACATTTCCCATGTCAAGCTCGCCGCATACCATAAAACCGCCATCGAACTCAGCCAGCGCTCCGTTAATCTCGGCGTCAAGTTCACAGCAAGCTATGATATCGCCGTCAAGCTCAGCCAGTACTACGTCAATTTCCTCGTCGAGCTCGTCGCAACCCATGGTACAACCACCATCCAACTCACACGGGGCGGAATTAATGCCCCACAACGGACCAGCAAACACGTCAGCGCCATTCCTGACACAACCAGAGGGCATATCGACATCGACCTTCATCAAACCATCATCATCAGGCCCGTCCGGCTTCACAACGGGACCCCCGAACCAGCCGATAAACGCCCCGGCGGCGTCTTCATCAGCGCTCGAAAGTGGACCAGGCAGCCAATCAGCGACTATACAGCCATCACCGCCTTCGTCCGGGAGTAACGAGACGTACAGTAGCAGTGACAGCGGCGGCATATTCACCACCACAGTCCAGACGACAAGCACCGTCGTCTCCACCACGACGGTGACAAGCCCCAGCCCCTCGAGCTTCCCGAGCGCGCGGCCGCAGAGCTCATCGGTACCCAGAATAAGCCAAGCGCCAACGTCTGCGCACGCGGGAGGGGGAATGGAGGACGTCCCGTCCGTGAACGGGTCGTTGACGGCGGCCCCGTGGACTGCCTCAAGTTCGCAGCTGCCGGCGAACCGGTCATCGTCCACGCAAAGCTTGGAGCGCACGATCACCGTGTCCCACTTCCTCAACCAGACCGCGGGATCCAGCTCCTCTCATCCGGCGTCGACGACGATGACGCCTCCCTCGAGCTCCACGGTCCCCGGGGTTCCATCATCCTCTTTTCCGGCACAGTTTAGTGACACATCCACGTACCCGTCCCGTACGTTTACCGTGTCCCACTTCCTCAACCAGACCACGGGATTCGCCTCCTCTCAGCCGGTCTCGACGACAATAACGTCTCCATCAAGCTCTTCGCTCGCTGGGGCTCCGTTTTTCTCTACTTCGGCACATGGCAATGATACATCCACGTACCCGTCCCGCACGATCACGGTATCACATTTTCTCTCCTCCGATACTCCGGTAGGGTCTTCTTCATCGCCCAGCCCCGCGACAACGCCGCCGTCACCCGTGTCCACCTCCTCCAGTATCCCGTCTTCCTCTTCCTCTGGCGGCGGCGCGACATCCGCAGGGCTTCCGATGAGTTCTCTCGCGAGGATGAGGAGGACTGCCTCGCCCCTCAAGAAGCCGCTGGCGTACAGTTCAACCGAGGCGAGCCGGTCCCGCACTCGGAAGGGGGTTTGATTTGACATTTACTCAAGGCCCGGCACTTGTAACGATATGTCATTGGTGGCGCTACGGAGTTAGGGATATAAAGTATGGGTTATAGAGATACATTGATTATAGAGGTCTGTTTGATGGGAATCGTATTTGCATGCCTGTTGCTATGGAAATGATAGACAGGGGGTTAACGTATTAGGAGTCTAGGACTATAAAAGGAGGAAGAGATTGATTTCAGGTTAACGAGGTTTCGTATACTTAGATTTTTTATTTATTATGTATTTCCTATATTGTTTGGCGTAGACTTTACCGCCTCATGCTAGATATATTTCAATTCATTCAAATTCATACAACGTCACATTACATGCAGCTCTATGGACTGGGAAATACGACGTGAGATGAAGGAACACCAGTGAACAGTAGTCAGACATCGTGAACCTCTGAAACGTATTATACTCGGGCATGTAGAGAGGATCGTAAGTCTTTAGATCCACCTCCCCCTTTTCTACTGACTAAGTGCATAGGTCTCGCCAACAGGTATGTAAATGGCGGAAGGGGCGGGCTTGCCAGCCAGACAGCTAGCACGACGGATGCTTGAACAGATACCGACAGGACGATATTTAGATTTGACTAGGTACACGCGGAATGTATGAATGAGGAGGGGAATCACCGTTCACTCTACTTTGATAGGAAAGGGACTACATTAGGGCAGGGCATAGAGAGTGTCTGTTGTGCTAGGTCTCAAGCCAGTTCTCGTCAGCAATAGCGAAGAGTTCAATAGGTAGCACGATAAGCGTTGTAATCCAGGGTCTTCCCCAGGGCGTAATTCCGTAGGTAATCCATCAGCAATAAACATAATTTCCCTTCATCCGGAATCTTCAGTGTAACGAAACAGTTCCATCTCCAGTCTCCCCCTAAGACGATTACTAATTTGACGAATGATAATGATGATGATCAGCTCTTCGTACCTACGGCAACGAACGCCGCGCGCAGTTCGCTGACGCAGTCGTCGACGAACTCCCTCGACGTGGGGTTCTGGCCGTCCCAGTGCGGGAACGCGTGTCCCTGGCCCTTGTAGACCTTGAGCTTGCTCGAGGTGCCGGCCTGCGTCAGCCTGCGGTGGTACTCGGTCCCCTCCGCGACCAGGGGGTCGATCTCGGCGCAGCGGACGATGGCGGGGGCGAGCCCGGCGTGCGAGGCGGCCAGGATCGGCGAGGCGTCGACGTCGGCCGCGCGCCCCGCGCGGTCCGGACCCTTCCCCAGCCACAGGTTGTAGAACCAGACCAGCCGGTGCAGCGGCAGCATGGGCGCGTGCTCGAAGTCCACGTAGCTGCGGTAGGGCACCGTGCCGGCGTCCGCCGACCCCTCCAGCGGCACGAACCGCGCGTCCACGAGCGGCACGATCAGCAGCTGCGCCGCCAGCGGCGGCAGCGCCGGATCGTCGCGGGCGCGCAGCGCGAGCGCCGCCGCCAGGCACGCGCCGGCCGACAGCCCGCTGACGGCGACGCGCGACCCGTCGATGCCGAGGTCCTTGGCGTTCCTGAACGTCCACTCCAGCGCCTGCCAGCTGTCGCCGACGGGGACCGGGTGGGGGTGCGCGGGCGCGAGCCGGTAGCCGACGTTGACCACGACGCAGCCGACGCGGGCGCAGATCTTGCGGCACAGCGCCTCGTCCGACTCGAGCCCGCCGACGACGAAGCCGCCGCCGTGGAAGTTGACGACGGCGGGCAGGAGGACGACGCCGTCTTCGGTCCGCTCGAGCCCCCCGCTCTCGATCGACTCCTTCGTGGGCACGTACACTTGGACGTCTATCTCGCCCTCCGGGTTCGCGACGGGCACCTTGTGGATCTCGTCGCTGTCGACCTCCGGAGGCGTGGCGGTGACCTCGGAAGTGGGGAAGGTGTACTTCTTCGGGTTCTTCGCATAAGCCTCGTAGGGGACCTGGTCCGCCCGGAGCTTCGGGGCTAGACGGCATGAGTGGGAGGGGTTCTTAGGGGCATTGGGAAGAGGGGGGGGGGGGGGGTTATCCGGGATGATACCTACCTTGGAAACGCGTGTATATGTCGGCAAAGACGGGATCGAGCCTGTCAGCCACCGATTTGTGGATGGGGTTCAGGAGACACGAGTTCTCGCTGACATCGCCCATGGTTGAGGTTTATATGCAAGTCCAGCTGGCGCTATATGTACTGAACTATTAAAGAGGTGATCTTCCTGCTAACTCCAATCAAGACCAGAACGGTATCATAAAGGCACGTAGGTAGCAAGTAGGGATCCAAGCACAAGAGACCGACGACAGACTTAGGTAGCAAACAGGTGAAGTGATTGATGGTAAGATTCCCATGCAGTCAAATCAGGCCATGAGAGGAAAGGTATGGAAAAGAAATCACTGCATATGGCAACGGCGATGACTGTCACATCAGAGGTGCATGCTGGCTCTTTCTCGCATTTCACATGACACCTCCCCCTCCTTCCTCCAAAACACCTTACTAATAGACTATGCCCTTATATTCCCTTGCCGTGACAGGCAGCGGGCGTCGAGGTGCTACCTATCGTAGTAATAGAGAACCCCACACATGTGGATATCTACTGCAGACGACCAGGGTCCCTGTGGTGTCCTCGGGTTGCATTCGGCATGTTGCTGTCTCTTGAGTATATAAAGTAGTTGTCGCCCGTCTTTGGTGCACCGCCTTTCTTTTTTTATATATAGTTTTATTTTTTAAGGAAGACCCCAGGAAGTTAAACACAAGGATCGTAATAATAATACTGGTTGATGGTTTCATGGCCAGTCCTTCGGGTGGCGTCAGGGGGAGAATACGTTGTTCGAGTTCTCTATCTTCTTATGGCTGGTGGTTTCGGAAGCGGTTGACAATATACAGAGATGAAAGACTGCTTTCTAATGGAAGTAAAGACAAGACGCATCACCGCAACCAAAAACCTTCGGAAATCATACCCAAAGATCAGGCCTCGTAGGAAGCGTAACGAGACGTAGCCACGGAGACACCAACAGCCCCATGTAAGTACGAGTGCTCGACCAACTCTCGCATAACCCCCTCACATATCAGCCTTTATAATAGCCGCCGCATGTTCCGCGACGCCGTACACCGTCGCCTGGGTGTTCGCGCGCGGGACGAAGGGGACGACGCTCGCGTCGCAGACGCGCAGGTTGCGGCAGCCGTAGACGCGGAGCCGCGGGTCGACGACGCCGCCCATTCTCCGCGGCATCATCGCGCACGTGCCCGTGTAGTGCGCGCCGCCCATCGAGGCGTTGCGCGCGTACGCCCGCGCGCGGTCCAGGCCCCGGCCCCCGTCCGCCCCCGCGAGCAGCTCCCCCGCCGCCGGCGCCCCCGGGTTACGCCGTCCGCCGGGCTTGAGCCGGTGCGCGAGCGGCGCCGTGGACGCGATCGCCTCCACGTGCTGCAGGTGGCGCGCGAGCACCTCGACGTCGAGGGGGTGCGTGAGGTACCGGGGGTCGATGGCGAGGCCGGCGTTTTTTCGGGATTCGGAGAAGGACGACGTGACGTGCACCGAGCCCCGCGATAGCGGGTGCGAGAGCAGGAGCGAGATGGTGCAGTATTCGTCGGAGCCCGGGGGCGCCGTCGTCATCGTCCCGTCGCCGGTGCACGACGCGTAGCCGGCCAAGAGGAGGTAGCAGGCCGAGGCCTCCTCGGGCGATGTCAGGGCGGAGCGGACGAAGGAGAAGTGCGCGTCTGCGAATTCCTTCGTGGCCTTGCCTTGGCTGGGGTGCTGGCTCAGAGCCCGCAAGAGTTCGTTCAACTCATTCTTGCCGTCATCTGTTCGCAACTGCGGGAGAGCCAGCTATGATATGACAATGGCAAGGGTTAGCCTTCCGGTCCCATCAACATATTAACCTAGGGGAGTAAATGGGGATGCGGCCAGGCACGCCCCAGGTGAGGAATTGCTATACGAGATCAAATGCGGTAGATGGCTCACCTGTGCAGTGGAATTAGTACCGCTCCTAGTAAATGGCCCCTTCTGCTTGGAGTAGGCATTCATAGCAGCGCTCACGGCAGTGGGGTCCTGTCGTGCGAGGCTGTCTACAGTCTCAAAGCCTTCTTGCTTCAGCACCTCGAAGCTGAGCCCGCACAGAACGTGGTTCTGCAGATTCTCTCCAACGTATGGGTTGTCGATAACAACGTCGATCCCAAGTGATGATAGGAGGCTAGGATCGCCGATTCCGGAAAGTTCGAGCAGCCTGGGAGAGTTGAGCGCCCCAGCGGTAATCAACACTTCCTTACGAGCATGCACGGTCCTTGTCTGCGTTTCTCCATGAGGGGTGTACTGAACGCCTGTTGCGACGATTTCTGGGGATCTGTCGAACAGGATCTTGTCTACCGTCGCCTGTGTCCACACAGTGACGTTGCTTTGGCTCTTCGCAGGCTCAAGGTATGCGTTGGCGGCAAAGCTCCTCTGCTTTGTTGTCGGATGGACGGAATCCGGAACAGTGACGGCGCCGTAAGCCCGGCCCGAGAAGATATCTTCGCCATTGCTTACTGGGTATCCTAGAGCAGCCATCGTGTCTCTCCACGCTTCTGGCCATTTGCTATCTTCTTCAGGTAGGGCAAGCTGGATTGGGCCATCACCCATCGTAGTCCCATTTGGTAACTTCAGGGTGTACGATTTCGCCAACGACTGCGAGAAGGCCTGCCAATCCCATCCTGGGTTCCCTAGAGAAGCCCAACCGTCGACTTCAGCCTTGGAAGGCACAGTGAAAGCGAGTCCGTTTAAAGTACTGGAACCACCAAGCAAGAGGCCTTGGGGACACTTCAGCTCACGACCTCCCAACCCTTCCTGCGTTTATGATGAGGTCAGTAAACCACCTAAAGTCCGTTAACTGAGTGCTAGTCACATACCTGGGGAACGGTCTTGAATTCCCAGTCGGCCGCCGTTCCGAGCAGAGATGGCCACATGGTGGGAACAACAACTCTAGGATCCTGAGATTTATCCTCACCTGCCTCGATCACCAGAACTTGCGCATCGGGGCCAGAGATGCGGGCGGCTATCACGGACCCGGCTAAGCCTCCGCCGACAATGATAAAGTCGAAAGTTTCGACAGTCATTGTTCGGACTTGTAGATTTATAGATAGGAATTTGAAGAAATTACCGCGAGGGGACGGCTGTCACGCAGTTATCCAAAATGATGATGTCTGTCTCCTAGGCCTTCAGAAAGCCGTTGCCTCAACGAGTCGAGGCAAATCAACATATTGGTCTACCTGTTCTGCCTTACTGGCAGAACCGTCCGTGTGGTCAATGTTGGCTGTATCTTTTGACAGCATGTAAGTTTGCAGAGCCAACTGCAGCTTGTATAGCCGCGAAACCGTTTCGAGGTGTGGGCCACCCACAATGCGGAGGTCTCAATGCAAGGGATACGCTCTCTGATTTGTCGTCGGAACAGGGAAACCGCAAAACTAGCCCGCGATTCTACCCTAGTGCCAGAACCAGATGACGACTAAGCTATACGAATGCAACTCTGAGCAGAAAGGTCCTGACCTGAAATGTTGCCCGGTCAAGAAATAGGTGTTCCTGTTTTGGCGCTGACATGGAGTGCAATTACCCTCTGGGGTTAGAAGAGAAGACTCATCCAAGAGGGCTGTATTCTATTCTGTTAAATACTTACCTATCCTCGGAATCGATTCCTCAGCTTAATAGCAGAGTGCAGCGACTGGCTGACTACCTAGGCAGAGGTCCAACCATGCTGCTTGTCAACAAGGTTCGAAGGTGGTGTGACCCCTATTAATAGAAACATGTTACATGTGAGGTGCGTCTCCTGCCTGACTTATGTGTTGGCTTTGGCCCACGGTGATGATGTGAACCTTCCTTATACCCACGCTAGACATGCCAGGCTATTAGTATAAATATGCCATATTGTCACAGTGAAGGCCAGTTCGGGGCACGGCACAGGTGTGATGGCGTAAATATAGGTATCGAAAGAGTCTTGTTGGCCCTTTGCATATGCAGCCCTGTGGACCATCCTTCTGTCATGGGAGTTCGTGTTCTTGCAAATGTCGGATCCGTGGACTATTTCAAAAGGGGCGCCAATGCTTCGAGCCACGGGCAATTTGAGCTAACGAGTAGGGAAGACCTCAGGAAGGAGCTGAGACATTTAATCATATTGAAGGTCTATCATAATGTATAAAACTGTAAGAGTCAGGATTTTCTAATACTTCTAATACCAACGCCAACGCCCACTCGCTGGCGGATCTCCCAAACGCCGTCACCGATGGGAGTGAGCAAATCCATCCTTCCTATTCCTTAAACATGTAATCACTGCTGCTCCTGCACCCAGCGAATGAGGTCATCCAGCGCCGACAGGGGGCCGATATGGGCGACGTAGGCGTCGGGCCGGATGAGGACGTATCCCGCACCGTCGAAGCCGTACGCGCGGTGCAGCGCGTCGTCGACGTCCAGGAACCCCGCCTGCCTCCTCCCGTTTGCCTGCTCCTCGCTGAGCAAGGTGTGCACCTTCGCGTCCGCCAGACCGCTCTCCTCCAGGAATTTGGTCTCGGCGCGGTGCAGGTCGCCCTCGCTGGCCGAGACCCCCGACCCCGACCCCGACCCCGTCCCCGAGAACAGGACGAGGTGGTGGTGCTGGGGCGTCAGAAGCTTGCCTTGGAACCAACCCTCGTCCTCTTCCCCGTCGTCCCCGGGCCCGCGGACGCGGCCGTCGGGGGCGCGGTCGCCGCCCTGGACGGGACCGGCGGCGGCGGCGGCGGCGAAGGACGTTCTTCTCCTTCTTCCGCGCGTCATTATCGCCGCCGCCGCGCCGCAGGACTGTCGCTAGCTTCCACCCCAGGTTGACGGCGTCCTGGACCCCCGTGTTGAGCCCCTGCCCGCCCGTCGGCGAGTGGATGTGCGCGGCGTCGCCGGCGATGAACAGGCGGCCGTCGCGGTAGCGGTTCGCGACGCGGTGGTGCAGGCGGAAGCGCGCCAGCCAGGCCGGGTCGCTCAGCGCGGCGTCGCCGCCGGGCACCACCTGGCGCGCCAACGCCTCGAACTCGGCGAGCGTCGGCTCGTCGTCGTCGTCGTCGTCGTCGTCGCCGCGGGCGGCTTGGCGCGGGCGCGAGGCCACGAGGCGCACGCGCCCGTCCCGGAGCGGCAGCAGCACCAGCGTGCCCTCCATGCCCAAGCAGTACATCGAGCTGTTCGCCGGCACGTGCGCCGACTTGATGAACGCATCCGCCAGGATGAACTCCTGCGGGTACGCCTGCCCCTCGAAGGTGAAGTTGGCCGAGGCGTGCCGCACGGCGCTGTGCGACCCGTCGGCGCCGACGACGTACTTGGCGCGCACGACCTCCTCCTCCTCCTCCTTCCTCTCCTCCTCTTCCTCCTCGGCGTCGTCAGCACCGCTTCTCTTCACGAGACGCACGGTCACGCCGTCGGCGTCCTGGACGATATCGCGGGCCTCGACGCCCATCTCGACTCCGGCGGAGCCGCGATTTCGGGCACTGAGGGCGTCTTCGAGCCAGCGCTCCGTCTCGGCCTGCGAGACGGCCATGACCATGGGAAACGCCGTGCCCTCGAGCATGACGGACGCGGTCTCGACCCGGGCGGCCTGCCGGCCGTCGACGCACAGGCACGTGCGCTCGGAGACGAAGGCGCGGGCCAGCAGCGACGCCAGGCCGCGGCCGTGGCGGTTCAGCAGCTCGAGCGTCCGCGGCTGCAGCACCAGCGACCGGCTGTGCGGGGACCGCCGCGCGGCCTTGTCGACGATGCGGTAGGGGATCTCGTGCGCGGCGAGCTCGAGGGCCAGCGCCAGGCCCGTCGGCCCGCCGCCGACGATCAGAACGTCTGTCGTGTTCGCCATTGTGCGCTTGCTCCCCGGGAAACAAGACTTGGGTAGATTAGCTAAGTAAGTGATGGCTCTTGATATCGTAAAAGTCAGAGGAAAGGAGGGATGTTATCAGGTTCTGGGTAGGTAGGTGTTGTACAGCTCTGGGCAGATATGTAGGTAGACCCAGACTGAGCCGTCGGGGCTCGTTCTTATAGGCATGAAGCACCGGCGGTCGTGCTTGACGCGCCTCAGCCGTCCCCGACTCCTTCCCGGAACCATGAATCACAGGGAAGCCAGGAACTGGTCCGAATCAATCGTGGGCAGTGCCATGATGGAAACATTGGGGCTGGGCTCAGCTCAGCTCAGCTCAGCTTGGCGTCATGGACCCGCTTCGGCCACGGAACCAAAATCCACGCAGTCGGTGCTTCGCGCACCGATTGAACCCGGAGAACGTGCTCGCCGGGCCGGAGGTTGGAAAATTCAGTTAAAGAGCGAGATGATACCCAAAGGTGGAGTGGAAAAGAAAAAGGAGAGAGGCGGAGATAGGAAACTAGTCTGCCATTATGAATTCTCCGAGTCGCATGCTTCTGAGCGACACTTAAGATCGGGGTCAATCCAAACAATGCTTACACTTAGCACGATCTGATAGATGCGTGTTCTGACGTACGGTAATATACCTATATACTTAGGTAGCAAGTAAAATTGAATTGGTGATGTTTCGCTGGTGTTCACCACTTCATCCAAGACCATCCTATCATCCCCATCTTTCCTCTGCAAAGCATTTCAACGCCACGGAATCCGCTACTCGCTATACATAAAAACCAATTGGTATGGCCGCTGCCATAATTCATTTGCGTCAGTATTTCTCGGACTTTATCTCCATGAGCTGTCAGGTCCTTGCGTTGGGTGCTGCTTGTTCGCAAGGGAACCCAAATAATGTGGTCACATAATTGCGTTCTTTTCCCATCGGCCTATTATCTCGGGAATTTCATCGTCGTAGTAGTCCCATCCTTCGGGATGATCAAACTCGAGCAGCTGCAAGTCCCTGAAAGTTAGTCCCCCAGCACCAAGGATGTCGCGAACGGTCGACTCCTTCATCTTGAGAAATTGGCCAATGGTATTACTGGCCAGCCTCAAATGGAGGCGATGCCAAAAAGCTTCCATTTTGTGTGGGTGTATATATTGCTTATTGGGGTCTGCAGAGCCGTATGTGTACGTGTATCTCAGCGAAGGGGAATGAAATCGGTCGGCAATGATCTTGAGGTGTAAACGCCCCTGGATGAAACCCTTGAAGTCTTCCCGCCTCACCACTGGCCAATCACTGAGGTCGAGACCGTACGAAGAGGTGTTTTTGATTTCAAAGCATGAGAATTCAAGAACAAAGTCGGGTTTAGAGGGTTTTTTGATGGCAGTCGTATCTAGACGTAGCGTCCATGTGTCAGGACCACCAACACGTCTCATGCTACCATTCGAGAAGTTGCCCAAGGGGGACTGTATGCATATGCTCGAATGGTAGTATCCGGTACGGAAAGGTGCAGTCCGCGTCCGCCAACCCTACTGGATACATAGTTCATGCTCTGTGCCGAATTGTTCATCCATCTTTTTCATCGGTACCGTCTCGTGCGAAAGAAACGTTGCCCGTGGGAAAACGGCATACGCCTTGTTCCAAGATATGAAGTTGGCAAGTGCGGAGGTGTGACAGCCGTGGAGGATGGCCTGCACCGGCGGACCATATGTTGCTACGAGATTAATTCTGCTATTTGCGTCTTTGGAATGCTCGGTATTCTTAGAATCGCTGTGACTATTGCTGTTCGGCTCGACGTAGTGGTAAGTTTGGATCTGCAAAATGAGTTAGGCCCGCTTTGACGAAGAGTCGGATTCAACGAGGCTACCTTCTTCAAATCGATCGAGTCGTCGGGCTTATAGCCTGTTCTTTCAATATAATCATAATCGTTGCTAAAATCTTTGCTGTCCGTCATTTTGTAGCCTTCTACTCCCGTCAAGAAACTGGCAAGGCGGTCTAGGCCCTCTCCATCTTGAACTATGATGTCTAAATCGTGGCCCGGCCATATGGTACGTTCGAGGAACTGCAGTGCGAATATCCCCGAGATCAGGGCGTCGGACCGCCCAAGTCGACTTCGAAACTTGGCTGGGTTCTCGATAAAGCGCTTTAGCCTAGAGTTGATGTCCCACTCGTTGGCCATGATTTCTTGTCGGATACTCCGGGATGTTTGACATAGTCCAAGGACGTCCCTTGTATCGAGGAAGTTCATTATACATACGTGAATGGGGTAGATACCGAAAAGGGCCTGAAAGGTGCGAGGGACTTGGGGCTCCTGGAGTTTCGGAAGGGTCGATTGAGAAGATACCCGCGAGTCCAGCCGGACTGAGGCACACGCCATTGTTTGAAAATGCTCAATGACACTATTTTAAGGCCTAAATAGGTGGTATATAACTGATGTCCCATCGACCTAGGTAGGTCGTGTTCTTGTAGATGGGGTTGTGATGCACCCAACGAACAGGGGCGCACCCTTCGTCATCTAAACATCACACCCTGCGCAATTGCCTTCTGTGTTCTCAAAAGTTTATCTTGCGCTTTCTACGAGAGCAATTCATTTGCCGCAGGAACACTCCTCCAAGGTAGTACGTAAATACCTGGTAGGTATCGCTCGAGTTAGAGAGGCATGTAGGTAGTCTAGACATATACTTATACACGATACCAGAGAACATCCATACTTACCCCGGACTGTATAAGCTCGAGACAACTCTAAGAGTATAATTAGATATGGGGTATAAATGGAAAGTAGTTGTATTTTATTAACAGTCAATATTTCGCTCAGATCAATGCCTAGGTATTTGGATAGTTTCCGTGTGGCTGTTATCACCGTTGACTTCGTAGGTATCTGTTCTGGCCTCCCGGCAAAACGTACCTATGATTACATACCTGGCTTCCATTACCAGTCGCTCGTGCATACCTTCAGATCCCCAAGCAAGTACGGGTACTCGAAGGTGGTGTGATGCCCAACCTTGGTGCTCGACGGCTCCTTCTCCAAGTCTGCGATCTTCCGTCTCCACTCCCGAATCTTGGGAACCCACCGGTCCCGAAACTCGGGTCGTATCATGCCCAGTCCTTCGAGGCCTTGACACAGCATCACGCTCTCCCAGAGCCTCTGCCTCCAGCCCGAGTACGGATCGTTCTCGCTAAACCGAGAGTTATCCTCTCCGTGGAAGCCGTCGTCAAAGTCCGGACCGGCCATCGATCGCACGGCTTGCCAGTGGGGCCTCCAACGGACGCTGAAGAGGACCCAGATCAGGGCGACGCTGTTCTCGTGGCGTTCCTTGTAATACCCGTCCTCGTCCCTCGCGTACGGGCCGGTCGGCCGGACCTCGCGCCTCGGGTCCAGGGTCCCGTCCGGCAGCGGGGCCGCCCGCGGGTCGATCTTGCCGTCCAGCTCGCAGGCGAAGTCCGGGATGCAGTACTTGACGAACTCCAGCCTCGTCTCGGCGCTCAGCCTCCGCGCGTCGCCGCCGCCGTCCAGGCAGCTCTCGAACTCCGGCCCGAAGAGCTCCCCGTAGATCGCCAGGTGGAACAGCGTCGCCGGGGGGTCGGCCTCGATGGTGTACGCGTCGTCCACGCCGCCGTGCCAGAAATTCGGGATGTCGTACCACTGATCCCCGACGCACTGGTCAATGATATCGGTGACGGGGTTGATGATGGAGAAGCGCATACCGTGCAGCTCTCGGATCCGCTCCATAGTCAACCCGCAGTGGACCAACGCGAGGTCGAGGAGGCCGTCTACGCCTTCCTGCATCGTGAGGGCGAGCTCTTGCTCGTTCGCCTCCGACCGCCTCGCCCAATGGCCCAACTCCCGTGCCGTTGCAGCGACTAAGAAATGTGGAGACGGACGGAAGAAGACGTTTGTCTGCGCCGCCGCGAGGCGCAGGATGGCATTCGGAGTGGCGGCTCCCATGCACGAATATAGGGTTTTGCAGGTCGATGATACGTTCATGAAATCTTCAATAGTGTGCAAGTAGTTTGGTAATTGGGTTACTATGTCCCTCGGCAGGGACAACAACCCTAGACCGCCCATAGCTACCTGGTGCTAGATGGAGAATATTGACTAGAGGGTTTTCCGTTAGTGTTCGATGAATGTCGTGAGTTTCTAACCACTGTTGATTGTTTGAATGATAAGTTAACTGTCTGAGATTGCTGTTGCCTACCGTAACCAAATGGGTCATTCCGAAAATGACGTAAATGACGTAACGTTAGTTAACTGTTAATACCCCATTTATGATGCAATAACCAACGGCCACCACTGCCAGATATTTGTTAGAAACGAGCAGCGCTATTTGGAGATTGGGGTTTTCTTTCTTTCTCTGCGACCAATTACTAACTCTAACTAGAAGTAAAAGCAAGGCAAGGAGATAAAGGCGATTAGATCGAGAGAACGAATGGTAAAAAATAGTGCAAGCAGCAGCTACCTACAGTTACGACACCGTTACAAACGTTTATTGTAATTGGGGGGTGGTTGGTTCAGCTGCTTGGCTAGGTAAATGGGTGCGACTAATCTACGTACCTAGCAGCTTGGGAAAGGCAACTGATTACATTATGCTTGTCTTCCTAATCCATTAGGTATTTGTATATATATGCCAGTTGCCACAAGCGCGATAGTTGATATTGATGTGATAAACATTCGTATTGAGACAGATCACTTTGAGTGGCCATAGATTGACTTGAAGAAAAAGGGGAGCCATCGGCCGAACCAGGCAACTTAGGTAGGACAAAACGAAGGCAATGGCATTGCGTACTTGGTTCCTCCATACGCACAACAGCTTGATCGAAAGGAACTGAATTTCATCGGGTAAATGACTATTGTTGAAAGTGGCATAGTAACTAAAGGCTACGCAGCTACGCGTCGAACTGAAGACCAAATACATCGCAATGACTGAATAACTAATACTGACCATGACCTGACTGCACCACTTCAGTGGGTATGATGAGACGTAAAGTCTGGGGGTTGGTGAACTGAGATGGTGATCTCGCTGCTATATGCCCTTATCAAGCTTTCCAGGCCTTGCCCCCTCTAGCTTCACGGATTATGTGATGGGAGTTTTTAAATAAGCATACGTAGCATGCAGCTGAAAAGAGGAAGGAAAGAAGACACCTAAATAGCAAAACTTTTTACCACTAAACTAATAAATGCTTAGCAGCAGCAGTAATTATTACAGCGACATATATAATTTAACGTAGGCAGATTTATAGGTGTAATATATCCCCTCATAAACATCAGATAGAAATCACAGGCCTACCAAGCTGTGGAACCTGGGATTGGTTTCTATTAGCCAAGATAACCCCGTCTTAACACGTATGGTGTTGCATACCTAATTATCCCAATACAACGCCATGCGGGAATTGACTATATATATTTGGTTAGCCATTAAGCTTCATTTGCTGTCAATTATATAGGCTTCTGTAAAGCCCGCACTAGAAACAACGCAAGCCTTGCTATATGAATACGTACCTCTGGAAACATACCTATACATAATAGTGTGGCAATCTATGTTCTGGGAGATGTCTAGTTGCAATGAGAAGAGAACCTGATAAGTACAGAACCACTAGCTCCGTCAGGAATTGAACCTAACGGTACCTGTCAAAAGCGAGTTAGGGACTTAAAAAGAAGCTATATTGATCTAGGATCTGCCTTACCGACAGCTAGTGCAGGTGAGCTATGAGAGTAGTTAGGTTCGATTCCTTTCAGCGCTATTGGTATTACTCGCGTGGCTCATCTCCGACTATATCTCTTCTAGCTTCTACTGGCGGGCTTTAGGCCCTTATATAATAAGCGCTCATTTTTAATTGGATAAT